>CATIWJ010051092.1:0-14915 GCA_949640765.1 Croton laevigatus | reverse complement strand
TTAAATGTGTATTGATGTGCTTATTCATTTGCATATTGACGGCATTCTAATGATGGCTCATATAAGTTAAGAATGTAATTGTTACATTAAGCAAGTGGAAAATTTTGGTTTTTCCCTTCTTTCGTCCTAGCATACATAGTGTTCCAATCTGTGCCTGTGAACCAACATTAGAGGAACGTCATTTGACGTTCTTAATTCCTCACAAAAGGAATACAATTGCTAGTGGAATCACGCATCAAAGATATAATTTTTAAGTCTTATGATTCATGTTAATTTATGCTTGTGATCTTGTTTTAGATGCTAAGAAAACATTTCTTACAATTCCGCTAAAAACATCTAAGTTCTTACACTTCGTTCACTTTTCACCTTTTCTTCTTCTTCTATTTTTTTTAAAATTATTTTCCTACATGCTAATATTATAATTCTGTTCAAGACTAAATCAACATGTTCTTTGAATGCTCCTCTTGCTTTTCAGTGACTAACGACCACAACGGTGGTGATTTGGTACTTGAGAAAGAGCTAATTTCTGAAGAAGATAGATCATTTGGTTTAAACTTTTATTGCAAATTATATATATATATATATATATTCATTATTAGAGCATCTCCAATGCAATATGAAATTGGTATTGTATACATGACACATATGCAAATAGAAGACTTTTTTTAAAAAAAGCTCCTCAATGCTAATGTCCATTTAGAATGTCAAGCTTATGTGGAATTGACATTGTCAATGTCACTTTCTACTTCTAGAAAGCCTTCTTGACAATGTCTACATTTAATGTTGTATATTGATTAGTCAAAAATTAAATTTTAATTCTAAGAAAGAAGAAAAAAATAAAATAGAAAATGTTGCATTGGAGATGAAAATTTTAAAGTGGGTGTGTATTCATAGACATTTGTGCACATTTCTTCTCACACTTTCTATTACGTATAACACATAAGCTACTAGAAAGCATTAAGGTGGTACATGAGTTGCAGAGAAAAGTGGTTGAAGAAGATGTTTTCAAATGTTTTCAAATGGTTACTTGACTAATAAAATGACAGTGCACTACATAATGAAATTGAAATGGGGATTCTAGAACTAGTAGAAATCATCATCGTTTTAATATCATATCTTCTTCAACCTCTATTCTCTTCTCTCTGTTATACTCTATTTTAGAGATTATTATTCATCTTCAAGAATTTATATTACTTGCTTTAAAAAAAAAAAAAGGACTTTCTCTTTATTATACTCTATGAATGGAGGCTCCTCTAGCGCCAAGCTATTTCATTGTGCTTCCATTCCAAGGAACTAATTTTTTAGCGCAATCTGTTTGGTTAGATAATTGGAAACCTATTTACTTTTCCCATATAAACTATTGTAGAATTTTATTTGCAGCTAATATTTTGAATTGATATCAATGTTTCCCTTTTCTTTTACTTTTTTTAATCTCTACATTATCTTTACCTGAAACTAGCTTAGTTCTCTACAAGACCTCAAGTAATTTTATGGGGCTTACTGCATTTTAAATTTCAAATTGATATGCTAAAAAAAAACCAAATATTTCCTCAATTTTTATTGTCATCAATGCAATGGTTAGGTGACTCATGTAGTGTCTAACATATGGGAAAAAACATCACAAGATAAAGGTGATGCTTAGTGGGAATGTGGCCAACGGGTGGAGCTTGGCTTTGTACTTACTTGTGGAAGCACTAATTTATTAGTTTTCTGCTTCTTGAAATAGCATGAATCATAAAACGGTAATAACATTAAATGTTAGACCAAGCAATTACCCAACTTCAAGCTCTGAGATTTCAAAGCGTGCTTCTAGTCCCGATCAATTTATTGTGATAAAGATTTCTGAAAGCAATCAGGGTCTATATCTTCATAATTTGGATTGTTATTAAATCTTTTCCGTTGTGTCACTCTTCAGCTTGTAAAAAGTTATTTGGATAAAACATAATATTTTCTTTTAAAACTTATCTTTTTTGGTTTTCCACTTCTGTCGATGATAAATGAGACGGATTCTATTAAGTATTCTGATCAAGTTAGTCTTGTTGAATAGAATTATAATTCTAGCAAGTAAGAAAATAATTTAAAAAAAAAAAAAATAGAAAAAGAGATTGAAGAAGGGAAACTAATGGATCGACCAAAGCAACACGTCATCTGTTAGTTTGAGTCACACATTTTGTCCTAGCCGTTAAAAAAAGTGCTCGTAAGTAATTTTTTAATTGTTGAGGAGCTTATTAATACTACTTGTATATTCAGGGGCTTTATATAAAAAAAAAAAAAAAAGCAATGATAATATAGGGGACTTAAGATGTATTTGGCCTAAAATAGAGGAAGAAATAAGAGAAATATAAAAAATTGCCCCACACCCAGTGATCCTCGCAACCAGTTTTTGATGAGGAAATCGACAAGGTTAGAAACCCTTCACCTTCAAGTTTCCTACCAGAATCTGCCTCTGAATTATGACTGAAAACGTCTTCGATTCCATTTTTGTCCGTCAAGCTTCTATTTCAAAAGATATTTCGATTAAACTGGTTTCTTGTGATATTCCAACGACTTGCCTATTTGTTATCGTTCGATTTCATATGATTTTCTAATTGAGTTTTGAGTTTTCGTTTGGTTATCGATGTTTATGCAAGGCAGAGGCAGTAGCATGGCTTAATTCATTGCGAGAGAAATGAGACTATATATATATATATTTTTTTTTTCTTTTTTTGGAGTTCCACTCGATTTCTGAATAATTAACCATGGGTACTGACTGCGTCAATTTTCGAATTCTGAACATTGTTTAAAGGATCTAGCACGTTATTCCACTGGGCCAATTGACCAATTGGTATTTGGTACGAAATATTTTTAAATTGATAAATAAATTAGTTTAAAATTCTAAAATCCCAACCGTTTTGGTATAATCCCTAAGGTAATCGTGGTTATGAACGTGCCAACATACCCTCAAACCCAAACGGAGGTTGCTAGTATGAAAGAATATCAGCCCAGTGACGAAACTACCCTCAATTTGCAAGCTACTTATTGGAGACATACAAGGGCACGTAAGTAAATATATGTCAACAGGCAATTTCATCCAAATCAGGTAGGCAAATAAGTCCCTTTTCTCTGATAACAGTTCTTTGGAAAGTTGAAATTTTATAAATTTGCATCCAATTTCTCATCATCCAAACAGAACTCTGAAACTCGTTATTAGGGTTCATTTGATCGCCTGAACTCAATCCATTAATGTCAATATCTTCGATACGATGATTTTATCAAGAATCGGTCGCGCTCTTTCTCGCTCTTCTCATTCGGCGTTTGGAAGAGTAAAGCTCTTTCTTTTTCTCTTCCCTTTCTTCTTTTTCGCTCTTTATTTGATATATTTGTTCCTGTTTGTTGATTTTTAGTTTTGGTTAGCTGAGTCCATTTTTTTCCTTTTTCTCAGAATGTAATTGGAAATAGTTGTAATGTGTGGGGCGTCAGAATAAAGGAATCAGTGTTGCCATCGGCGCTATTAGAGAATGCTTGCATTTCACGTGTCGACGGTGGAATAGGAGTAGAATTAGGGATTATAAGAGGTTATTTAACTGGTGCCGGAGGTGCGCGGCAGCTACTGCCAAAAAATACTTTGGCTAATTCGAATTCTCCCCTTGCTAGCCCTAGGGTTCGTTTGTTCTTCTCCACTGAAGCTCCGAAGAACAGAAGTAAGTATATATTTATAAATTTTTGTTTTATGTCGGTTTGTTTTGAGCGCTTAGTGTTTTATTCAGCTATGGTTGTTTTGGTTGATATAGAGTATGAGAATTACTACCCTAAGGATAAGAAGGAAATTCCCAAAGGAAATGAAAATAAATCTGGAGATAAAGGTGCGTACTTTTCTGACTCGCATCACTTTATTTATTTATTTTTTTTAACTTTTATTATTTTAAGTGCCTCATCATGGGGTGTTGTTCTTCTCTAATGGTGGTATAAATTCATAGTAACAGCTAGATTGTAATGAGAAATGGGATTAGAATCCTTCCAATGTTGCTGATCATACATTGCTAATGTTTTTGGAGCGTTTTTAATGTAGTTGTGATTTAAGGTAACCTTCAAAATGATTTTGTGATTTTGTGTTGAATATTTTATTTTCAGAAGAAATTTTTCATTTGTTAAATTAAATTGCAGGTTGAAAAAATGTGTAGAAACTAAAAATAGGACACAATATCCAATTGTGGTTATCAGTTACATCTTTGAACGCAGTGTACCAAACTTGCCTTTGCAACCTTGATGTTTACAGTGTCATCAGTTCTTTAATTATTTGCATTTTGTTAGCCTTAAAGTCTGTTAAAATCACAGATCCTGTGTTTCTGTCATTTCCCAGAAACACAGTGTTTTCATGACTCATTGGGTGTATTATAGAAGAGAAGTAATAAGAATGCTATAATTCTGTGGTTATTTTGTTTGCCCTGGGAGTTTTAATGGTGAGATTATGTGACTAGTCTCTTTCTCCAGTTTGTGAGCTTATCCTTTAAGGAAGGAGTTTTCTGTTCAACTTGATCCAAGTTATGAGCAATTTGGGAAGTTTAGCATTGAACGCGTTGCTGATTTGGACTTTTGTTCTCTTGCCATGCAGTCTTGTTTCAAATTTTGTTGAATCTGTGGGTGCAAGCACTGAAACTCCAGGCTTGTTTATTCTTTTTGTGACATGCTCATTTATTTTTCTCCATGTTCTTTCATTTATTAGAGGAGAAATCCTTTAAAGTAAATGTGAAATTATTGAGGCAGTAAGATATGTTTAGCTTGTTTAATTTATGCATTTTCTGAATGTTCTTTTCTAGCTGAAATATACCCTTACACTGTTTAGGTTTAAAACGCTTTACCATTGGAAGGGATTGGAAAAGACATGCTGCTTTTATCTGTGAGATTTAAGATATTTCATATTTATTTGTGGCAGTTCTGGAACTCTGTATCCACCTTTTAGAGACATTTATAGAATAATATTTCCTAGTCCTATTATGGGCTAGTCAAACACAGTAACCATCAGTAGTTAAAGGATTCTGTGAATGGTTATTTTTGTCTTATACAAGGCAGTTGTTTCACTGAGTTGATTTGTTGAGTGGGTCAAGAGATCTTAGCTATACCACGAGTTGAAATGGAAATCTTCGTGGAATATTCCTGTTATGTACTACCTCTGTCCCGAAAAGAGAGCCATGTTTTCTGTTTTGGGAAATAATAAGAAAATATCTTCATATGGCAAAATTGAGTAAAACTTAGTATATTATCCTGATTTAATCATATTATTGGATAACTATCATTTGAAATTAAAGGAAAATTTGGAAAGTTTACATTTATTACACTTAAGGGACAATCTTTGTGGGACAAAAGCAAAATTAAAAGGGATACTCTTTCTGGGATGTCAGTAGTAGTTAAGAGCTCATTGTTTTCTGAGTAATTGTTTGAAGCAAAGCAAAAGTGCATCTTTCTGTATTATGATTATGAATCTGATATGCCTATGCTGTTCTAAACTGAAACAGTTTCATGCGTTGAATTACTTTGAGACCCTATGATCAATGACATTTTATGGGCTTCTGCAGAGGGCTCAGGTGGTGGTGGCGGTGATGGTGGTGGGAATTTTATGAAGCAGTTGCAAAATTTTATTGCTCCAATATTATTCACCATCTTTCTGTATTCATCAGTATTTTTTGGCCCTCAAGAGCAGAAACAGGTTACAGTTCTGGAACACCTTCTTTTTAATTTTAGCACTATATTTAATATGAATTGGGTCGGAAACTTACATTATTTTGATATGCTTGATGTGCTTTTCTCTTTGTCTATCCTTTATTTTTTATCTTGAATGTTGTGGTTCGAGAGTTTTTGTTTCATGCTATACAGCTTATTATGAAGTAGTGTGCATGCCTTTCAGTATCACACTCTATTTTCAAAGTATGCATTTAAGATTTTAAAGATGACTCACCCTGTTTAAGAACTAAAAAGCTAAAGTGCAACTACATAAGAGTCACGGTTGACTTCTTGGAGAATTGTTGGCAGCCTGACTCTATTTTTGCTATGATGCTTTGATATCTTGTTAGAGTGTAATTGCTGATTCTGTAATCAGATAATAATTTCCCCCTTTTTTCTGTTATACTTGATTTCTTTCGAAAATATTTCGATTTAGAACTTGTTTGAAGAACAAGTCACTCATTTCTGAACTATGGACCAGTAATTAGCTGCCTATCTATTTCCTGTACATCCCGTGCATCTTAAGCTAATTTTTATTGTGATCCCTTCTTTACTATTTCATCTCTACTGATTTGTGTGTTTGATCCTCTTCTGAATGAATGCTAATTTGTGAAAAACAAAACTGACTGCTTTCAGGTTTTCCTGTGTTGAAAATATCATTCTTTGCCTTTTGCCTTTTTTTCCCATTTCTAAGTTACTTGATATGTCCTCAGATTAGTTTCCAAGAGTTCAAAACCAAGCTTCTTGAACCTGGCTTGGTGGATCGCATTGTTGTTTCAAATAAATCAGTTGCCAAGGTGTATGTAAGGAGTTTGCCAAAGAATGGAATTCAGACGAGTGATGGTGAATTTCAGAGTCCTGCCACTGGTGCCCCTTCCAAAAGGAGCAATAGCCAATACAAATTCTACTTTAACATCGGAAGCGTTGAATCTTTCGAGGAAAAGCTGGAGGAGGCACAAGAAGCTCTGGGTATAGATCCACATGATTATATTCCTGTAACTTATACAAATGAAGTGAACTGGTTTCAAGAGTTAATGAGGTTTGCTCCAACTGCCTTGCTTTTGGGAACACTCTGGTTCATGGGACGAAGAATGCAGAGTGGCTTAGGTGTTGGCGGGTCTGGTGGACGAGGGGGCCGTGGAATATTTAACATGGGAAAAGCACATTTTACAAAAATGGACAAGAATGCCAAAGATAAGGTTAGCCCCATGCCTAAGATAATGATATAAGAATGATTATCTGGTATCACCCTACCTCTTTTTTCTAGAATAATGAATGTGATGATCCTTTATGATGTTTCATGTGGTGGTACAGGTTTTCTTTAAGGATGTTGCTGGATGTGATGAGGCAAAGCAAGAGATTATGGAATTTGTGCACTTCCTCAAAAATCCAAAGAAATATGAGGAGTTGGGAGCTAAAATTCCCAAAGGTGCTCTTCTTGTGGGTCCTCCTGGCACAGGAAAGACGCTTCTTGCAAAGGCAACTGCTGGTGAATCTGGTGTGCCATTTCTGTCTATAGCTGGGTCTGATTTTATGGAAATGTTTGTTGGAGTTGGGCCATCTAGAGTTAGAAGCTTATTTCAGGAGGCAAGACAATGTGCACCTAGTATTGTATTTATTGATGAAATAGATGCAATTGGCCGAGCAAGGGGGCGTGGGGGCTTTTCAGGTGGCAATGATGAGCGTGAGAGTACTCTTAACCAGTTGCTTGTAGAAATGGATGGATTTGGGACTACCTCAGGAGTAGTTGTACTTGCTGGCACAAATAGACCTGATATCTTAGACAAAGCTCTGTTAAGACCTGGACGTTTTGATCGTCAAATTACAATTGATAAACCTGATATCAAAGGCCGTAACCAGATTTTCCAGATCTATCTGAAAAAATTAAAACTTGATAATGAGCCATCTTTTTACTCTCAGCGACTTGCTGCTCTTACTCCTGGATTTGCCGGGGCTGATATTGCAAATGTTTGCAATGAAGCTGCTTTAATTGCTGCAAGGAATGAGAGTACACAAGTGACGATGGAACATTTTGAGTCAGCTATAGATAGGGTAATTGGTGGCTTGGAGAAGAAAAATAAGGTATATCTCGTATCCTTAGTATATTTTGTTCATCATCTTTCTGCTCTCTGTTGCATTGCAAGGGTTTTTTTTTTTTTTTTTTTTGTTCAGTAAAACTAATCTTGTTTAACAGCTGATTTATGTTGTGTGTATGCTAAAAGTGAAAGGTGAGAGCTTGGTTAGTTTTGATTCAAATGTTTAAAGAGTATACTTTCGATAAGTCCACCCTTCATTTTCTATAAGAACTAAACTATTCTATGCTTAATGCTCTTAATGATGTTGTTACCGACTTGCATTTCCATGATTCCGTCACAATTTTGGTGCTACAAACTCGGTTATAAGAAAGATTCAACTTCTAATAATATACAAATACCATATTCAACTTCTAATTGTATGCAAATACCAAATAATTCCACCTCTGCAATTTATTATTATTGGTCCTGTAGCTTATTAGTTTGGGAACCAAGCATTATTCTTAATGATTGTCATATGATATGTTGGAGTTTCTCTTTTAGATAAATTGATTCAGGATCTATAGCAGCTTTAGTTCCTCATAGTTGGACAAATTATTTTGTTGGGGGTGTATTACCTGTATCATAATATATCTATCTTATCAAATAATGTTATGTCTATGTAATTCTTCATCAAGTCTTTGAATTTTTTATTCCTGCAGGTTCTAGAATCTGCAAGGTGTAACACACTGTAGGATAACTTTAATTTTACCATTCTATTTTTCAATATCAATTACTGACATCGTTTTGAGGGCTCTCGAATCACCACTTTTATAATGCTACTAATGTGTACTGTGATTTGTGATTGTTGAAATAATGACCTCTACTTTCTTTCTTTGCTTAGGTTATTAGCAAGCTTGAAAGGAGGACTGTGGCCTACCATGAATCTGGTCATGCTGTTGCTGGCTGGTTTCTCGAGCATGCAGAACCTTTGCTTAAGGTAACAATTGTTCCACGAGGCACTGCAGCTCTGGGGTTTGCTCAATATGTTCCCAATGAAAACCTTTTGATGACCAAAGAGCAGCTCTTTGATATGACTTGCATGACACTAGGAGGTCGAGCTGCCGAGCAGGTGATCCCTCCCTTCCTTCTCTTTTCTTTCTATTGTCATGGACCAGTTGCTTAGGACTTCTAGGGACGCTGTACATTTGATCCATTAATTCAAACTCTGAATTAAGACACTTTTACGCCTCTCATGAAAGCAACTTTCATCATGGGTTTAGACCTTGTAAATTACTGTATAATGCATGCTGTAGATTGGACTGTGGTCTTCATAGCATATATAGCATTCATAGGTCACTAACAGTTATGGACGCTGTACGTTTGATCCATTAATTCTAACTCTGAATTAAGACACTTTTATGGCCCTCACGAAAGCAACTTTCAACATGGGTTTAGACCTTGTAAATTACTGTCTAATGCATGCTATAATGACTGTGGTCTTCATAGCACATATAGCATTCGTAGGTCCCTCATTATTTCATTTGAGAACAGTTTATTGCATTCATTCTTCCTGCAATATGTATTTGTTGTTCCCGAGAGATTGGCCAAATGCCTTGCTAGTCACATCCTAAACCTATCAAGAATTTGTCAGCCTGTTTCTCAAGGGGAAAAGTTTCCCCAGATAAGGATTAGAAAATCATAGCAGATCAAGCACAAATGACTTGGTATTGGACGTCAAATTGTCCTTGGTTTTGGGAAACAGACAAACAGACTGAGAAGGGTGGTGAGACTGGGTTGAACTGAGGCAAGATTGGGTGGGTGACGTAGAGGAGTCTGATATTAGCTGTTTATAGGTTCTGTTAACAAGTACAAACAATGATGATGTTGAGTTTTTATTCCATCAGATGCTACTATATACAGTTTAGCTTTCTGTAGCACATATGATTTGATACAAATTGGAGTAAAATGTCAAATAGACTTGATTTATCTAATTATATTATCCATGCAATGCAATGTACTAATTAATAACATATGATATAGTTATTCTTGAAGACAATCCATTTCCTCTGAGTTACTGTAATGCAATGTTATTCTGCTAAAGAAATAAAATATTGGGAATAACATAATATACGTTTCTTTTTAATGTACTCGGAATTGCACAGGCAGATGAAGTATGTGAATTTTTCTAGGTTCAAGTTACTAGTAGAGGGTGCCATTTTGTTAGATTTTTTCTTCATATGCCATTGTTTAGCAGAGACAAACGAGTTGTAGTTGGATTCTGGTGTTATTATTAATCATCTGGCCTTTTAATGTATAAGGATGAGACTTAAATTTTGCTGTATTTTGTTTCCCTTTTCCTGGATAGGTTTTGATAGGGAAGATATCAACGGGAGCACAGAATGACTTGGAGAAAGTAACAAAGATGACATATGCCCAAGTAGCAGTTTATGGATTCAGTGAAAAGGTGGGTCTTCTTTCATTTCCTCAAAGAGAAGACATGTTTGAGATGTCAAAGCCGTATAGTAGCAAGACAGGTGCACTGATAGATGGTGAAGTAAGAGAATGGGTGGCCAAGGCTTACGAGCGTACTGTTGAGTTAATCGAGGAGCACAAGGAACACGTGGCTCAGGTTGCAGAACTGTTGCTGGAAAAGGAGGTCCTCCATCAAGATGACTTGGTTAGAGTTTTGGGTGAGCGTCCATTCAAGTCAAGCGAGCCAACAAATTACGATAAGTTTAAGGAAGGATTTCAAGATGAAGTTAAAGAGTCCCAAGAAACGACAAAAGAAGAAGCTGTGGATGACGACGGATCAGCACCCTTGGATCCACAAGTAGTTCCAGCTTAACAATAATGCTCATCGTGGCTGTGTAAATGTTTTTTCTCTTCAAGCTAAGCTTCACTTAGAAGTGAGCTAAATGTACAATGAAACGGATGATTCTTTTTTCCCCCAAAAAAAGGTATTGTATTATTTTAATGCTTACCCAAATTAATGATATTTCCCCATCAATATAGAGACATCAGAACCATTTTAATACTGAATACAGCTAATTACTATGTTAAAAAAAAAAATGAATGCAGCTAATTATAATCAGTTTCTAATATTAGCTGGTATTTCTGTTTAGATGCCAAATCTTGAAATGCCGAAGCATTTGGCTGAAGGGTAATGTGCGGTATCTTAGAGTCAATAGAGGTTGATTCTTAGTTTTGGAAATGCAGTTGTAATTAAATTTCTTTTAATGATGATTATGATGGTGACATTGACTCTTGGCTGTTTTTGGATGTTTCAGCGCTATTATCAGATGGGGTATGTGGTGTGAGATAATTTCCAACCCCTTGGGTTTTTGTATGATAGCTATGCCTCTCTTCGTCAAAAATTTAAGACCACAAGCACATCGCATGGAAGTATTACGCCCTCATAATTTTTTGGGGTCAAGATGTTTTGAATCTGCGTAATTCACATTCATTTGATATTTTTTCATCAGATGAAAGGCTGAAAATTAACCTATATTAAAGGTGGTTATCATCAATGAGGGGATCTCTTTGTTTACATTTCCATTTCTTTAAACGTTAGAGAACAGAATGTGACTAAAATATTTGAAATTTATCTTCATAAAACACTTAAACGACTTGTGATTAAATTTATTAGCCAATCTGTACGGTTCATAAAATTCAAAATTAATAGATTGGATGAAGTGTATTTTAAAAGAAAAATCGAAAATAAGCCTTGTTTTTAACATTGGCTCAAATATTAATACCAAATGAAGTTAATCAAATAATAGAGGGTCACTCACAGACTGGAGTGGATTACTAATGAACAGTTGCTTGCTGCTTTTCTTTTTCAGCCCCCTAACTTAATGGCCTCCTTGTTGGAAAGCAAACGCATTTGGATATACACTCCTCTCCAATTGCGACTTCAATAATTCACAAATCCAATAATTTATGTTCTTCCAATTTTCATTTCTTTATTTTTTTGTCTTTGAAATTTATGTTGGGATAAAGATGGTGTGGGGGTATTTTATAAATATTTGAATTCAATAATGAAATTTTTTTTTCTAATATGACAATATATTAATAAATAATAAAAATAAAATACATTTCTGCTAAAAGAAAAATAAAAGATATATATGTGAAAAAATCCAATATATTTTGTTGAATATAATCTTGTTTTTTACATAGGCACCCAATTAATATATTAGCGGGTTAAGATTAGTAGGGTTCGTGGGGTTCAAAGCTAGGCAACTAAGGCACCAAAGAAAATGCTTTACCACCATGCCATCCACTCCCTTTTGTTGAATATGACCTTGAATGAATTAAAAATGAATTTTCAAATTGGACAACACTTAAAATTTTATGCAAGTTATTTTTAGGAAAACTTATGGTATCTAAAAAGGGTTGGCTAAACAAATTTTAAGGGAGGAAAGCCATCCACAGTCTAGTTCTGTCAGTTCGATTTCAAAAACCATCAGTTTCGACATTTTTCCATTCATTGTTTGTCGAAGCCACAACTTCAGCTGTATGCTTTACCACCAGTTAACGTCCGCCTTCCTTCTGTTTGTCCACTCTAGTTCAAAATCCAGTTCTAAAGAATCACAACTGCCATCGTCCAATCAGATCGTTCACCATTATTTTCCGTTTACACGAAGGCATCTTTGAATCCATTCCACACGATTTTGCAATAATCAAACATACCAATTGCTTTAATTGGAACGAAAAAACATTGTTCCCAAATTTATGAAATACGAAAAAAAAAAAAAACCTATTCAAAACAGTTAATGAAGAAATGATTAAGAGAAATAGATCTAGAATACTTGTATAATAGAAAAGTGAAAAAACAAAACTACTAAATTTGCTAAAAAGAAGAATTTTGGGCCTCAATTTAATTCCCTGAATGTTAACGGTCCTATTGGGAAAGTGCGCACCAAATGTTCGACAAAATGATTGAGGAACAGGATGACTTGTTGCAGGCTTGGTGCTTATTAGGGAGGGAATCCAACATTGCTTAGTAGTTCTTTTTATAGGTTGAAAGGATTTTGTGAGGAATCCGTTGTTCTTGTTGTTGTTGGTGGTGGTGGAATGGGAATCCATTCTTCTTTCATGATTGTTTGGAGTCACCTTGGAGGTGATTCTAATAAGAGAGGAAAAACACCCAATTTACATAGGTTTAATGCAACCCACGTCTGCTTGCCAATTCACTTCTTTAAGTCTGCCACGTAACCTACTAATTAGTGGTTGACCTGGACAAAAAATTCATAACAAGCCTAACAAATTTCAAATTGGATTCAATTAGGTTCTAAAATCTCAATCAAAAGTGAAATTGGTAAATTTATATTAAATTAAGGATGAAATCGCATGAAAGTTCAAACAAGAATGAAAAAGAAAAAAAATGCACAAAGTTCGGCCTAAAAATTATGCGTAGGCTCTTTAATTCTACCATTAAAACATAGATATTAGATCGATCATTTCTCTCAAAATAGAGAGACTATATTATTAAATATTTTTAATATATTTCTACTATTATAACGTGTAACACATCAATTTTAAATGGGCATAAAAGTATTTTTCATTCTATTTTAAACAAAAAAAAAATTAGCCTTGACAAAAAGTCTAGACTATTAACCAATAACAAATATTCAATTTTAAAAATAAAAGGACTGAATTATTAATTAAATCAAACCTTAAAGAGAAATTATAATGTTTCCTAAGATAATTTATTCGAAACATTGACTTTCTAGAAACACAATTACGACATAAAAATAGTAAAATCAAAATACACGTATTTTTGTGGTACTATTGAAGTAAAACCAAAATATACGTATTTAGAAATACACTTCTAAACAAGAAAACGAAAATTTTTTATTGCTACGTTTTTTCGAAGTCACCGACCATATATTTCTGTTATACTCTAATCAATTATTGGTGCAATTTTTTAATCAAAACTATTAAGAGTTTTTTCAAGTAATGTGAAAGGGCGAAAATGAAACATAATAACAATGACAAAATTTATTAAAACTGTTACTAAATAAAAACTTGGCATTTAAAATAATAATAATTGTAAATAAACAACAAAAGAAAAAGAAGTTTCTGAACCTCCAACACAAAACAGGACAATCTTATAGTCGTACGAAGCAAATTTGTATTTGTATATTTGTTTGTACTTACATTAAACATTTTACTTAACTTTTTTTGGTTATTCAAAGTAAGAATGCAATTATTATAATGTTACGAAAGTCTTTCGATTTCATTTTGTTTTTGTTTTAGTCTTTAGCAGAAAGTACACGAAAAATATCAAACATGAAAAGTATTTGATAGAACAAATCTTCAATTAACTAAAATTCAACTTAATTTTTTTCAAAAACTAAAGTAGAAAAGTATGAAATTAATTTGTTAACTTAATTATTATTATTATTATTTAAGTCAAGTCAAGACCTGTTATTTTTTAACTATATATCATTTTTTTAAAAAAATTGAGAAGTCCTTCATTAAGGACAAAGAGGGAATATAGACGAAGAGGGGGTAGTAGTCTCCCAAACCATACATTTAACATTTTATGGATTTCACTAAATTCATTGACAGGTCATTTGGATGGATAGAATATAAAAGCATGGTTTTTATTAAATACAAGAAATATAAATGAATGAAATATACGATTCTTTTATTTGTTAAAATCCATAGATTTAGAAATATAAATGGAATATAATTAATATTTTCAAATTCCGTCATTAACAAAAATGGTGAAAATGATGCCTACTTTGTATGTGGGATTTTTCTTTCATCCAAAATAAGAAATTTGAACTATGATAAAATATGGATTGTTGTCTATTTTTTCGATAACAAATGATACGATTACATGCAATGCTTAAATTCCATCAATTAAAATCTCTCATCCTAAACAAACTATGATTTCTAATTTCATCAATTCAAATGAATGACTTAAATTCTGCACAAATAAATTAAATTAAAATATATATATATATATATATATATTATTTTTTCATTTTAATTATTCTAATTTAACATTAAAATTAAAATATTTATAACATGCCATTGATTTGAAAATTATACTAGTTATTATTGACAATCATTAAAATCATGTCAATTCATAGTGTGCATTGATTTCACACACAAGTTTGAGCACCTAATCAAACCATTGTTATTTATTTTCATGCTATTTCTGTTTTTAGCTTATGGATTTTTATTTTCATA
>CATIWJ010051090.1:0-13350 GCA_949640765.1 Croton laevigatus | reverse complement strand
TGATTCCCTGAAAAGAAAAAGAAGACGAGACGAGTGAGAATGTGCAGGCCTCCCATCTCGCCAGTTCAACTGGCGCGTTGACAAGGAGCTGCCACGTGTCCAGCATGCAGTGTTCTTCTCGCCGCTTCAACTGGCGCCTTGCCTGTGGAGCTGCCACGTGCTTAGTGCTTAATGCGCTTCTTAGATTGGCGCAATGATTCCTTTGCGCTACTTCAACTAGCGCGTTGAAAAATATTTTCAGTCCAAAATTGTAATTTTTTTATTTTTGACACCAAACTGAGAAATACTATTCCCAAAAACACTAAAAAAGTTATTATCCCCGTTACGCAGTCCAGCACTTGCTCTAGTGACAGCTCCCAATTGCACAACTATGCTTGGAGGAAAATTTGATCCTCCTGAACTGGACCACCCTGCTCAGCAATCTTGTAGCAAAATGCAACAAGTGCAGGGTCCACCTGTGACAGCATGAAAAAAATGATACATTTGTGTAAGGTCCTTGAGGGGTAGATGGAACAAGAAGTTTGAAAACAAAAATAACAGAGGAACTTGTCTCTTAATTCATAAGCCCTACTAACTATCCTAGCACCATTGTAATAATTTCCATTATACTCCACCTGAAATTGAAAAACATAATATGTTCAACAGACATTAAATTGTCATGTAATTTCTTTCATACATCTGAACTCCGCCACATTGCATACAAAGAGAAACAGTTAAAGTTCGAGCACTCGCATTGAACAGAATCAATTCCAAAGCAGTAGAAAAAAATATTCTCATATATTCTATTTATGACCTTAGAAAATAAATATATTTCCACGTATTTTCTCATATCTCCTCATATAAAAAATAGGGCAGTCCGATGCATGAAGACATACCGCATTTACGTGGGTCCGGAGAAGGGCCGCAAATCCGAATTCCTATATTTTCTTCCTAGCAAAAAGAGCGTTATTTTCCTAAACGTCAAACATATGTGCTATTTACTTAAAATTATACTATAAATTGTGCTATTTACTACAATAATCCTATTTCTATGAACTCCAATTGTTCTTGGTCCGGTCAATGTGTGCCAAATAGATAGTTGAATATTTAAAGGAATCTTGGTGTTTTCGAATATGTTACACAACAAGGCCTATATCTATTTCCCACTTCATCTAAATGACATGTGAATTTTATTTTATTTTATTTTATTTTTTCAAATTTTATTTATTATATGAGAGGTGATGGCAAGATGAAAAGATATTAGGCACAAGACAGAAAAGATCCAAGTTTAAGGCGGGCTATTTAGAGTTTACAAAAATTTGAAACTCTCTCCATCTGAATGTGAGAGTTACGTGTGCTTATAAAAAAAAAAGGAATTTTATTTATGATGTGGCATTAAAACATTGGATTCTGCTGCTTGATATACATTTTCTCTCTTTATAGTAGGGAAAAAATAAACTACTGTTATAGAGATTTAACATTATGCAAAATCATTCACTAAACACCTATTAACGAGCCAAAGAAGGGGGATAAAAAGGCAATTGAATGTTAAATGAAGATTTATGAGGGTGATAATGTATAAAAGATAAATTAAGTTCACAAAAAAATATTAAAAAAAGCCTAAAATAGCTTTTATATCAACCCTTCAAAGACAAGGCTATATAAAGCTTATACACCAATATTTTCAAAGTCCAAATCATTATACTTATACATATCAAGAAATGGTTATTTCTCATAAACACCTATCGAAGGTATTAACAAATTACAACTCTTTCTAAATTGTTCTCAGAAAAGGGAAGAAAAAAAAAATGGCCGAATTTTTCTAATACAAACTTAAATGTTAATTTATGAGTAATGCTGCTACATTACCAGGTTTCCATCACAAAGAAAAGAATTGGGAGAAAAACAAAAAGAGTAGGAAAACAAAATTATGATGGAAATGAAAGAAAACGAAGAAAAAGATATAGACACAAGTATGCATAAAAAATAGCTTAAAAAAAAAAACTCATTAGCATCCTGCCGCTTTCAAGAATTTGTCGAACGGGCTTGATGGTGGCAATCTGAAAGAATTCTGTCCATGCTCAACTGAGCAGAGCGCGAGTTGGTCAGATGCTTGAACTTGATTGTCATCACTTTGAGAAAACTCATCATTCTGGAAAAGAAGCCAAGAAAAAAAAAATGCAAATTAGCTCATGTCATCGAGTATACGAATTATAATGTCTCTGGTTTCATAATACAAAGAGACGATCAACTTGATGTGACAACTCAACTCGAGATTCTTGAAGTCCGAACAATATTTTCCGAAAAATATGGAAGGATAAAAGAAAGCTTATGTGGGTGACCCGCAAAATGCTATCTCGAGTTAAATGAAAGAGAAACAAATTGACATTCAATGATTATTGAAATTTATCAACACGTTGTAATCATTATTTTAAACCTCCAATTTGTTGGCAAATTGCCTATTAACATAACTTCTGCCATTTTCAATTTCTAGATCCTTTATCAGCTGGGCTGAGATTCAGACAGTGAACCGCATATTCAAGTGTAGTAATCTAGAGTTATTACTAAACTACGATGCACCTTAAACTAACTGAGATGTGAAGTGCCCATGGAGTGTTATAGGCACCACAAAAAGCATGAAACAAGGAAACTATTCTACATAAATAAATTCAGCTACAACATTAACTCACCTGAATAAGTGCCCACGTGGCTTTCTTCTCATCTTCAGTGGGGAAAATCCTTGAATCATTTTGATTCTTAAAACTGTGGAGCATTAACATCTTCTGCTGTTTACCACTCACAAGAGCTTCACACTGACTCTTCATTTGGTCATAAGGTACAGGTGTGGATGAGACCTGAGAGCTTGCAACTTGTCGAGCTGTTTCAAAGACCTGAAGATAGTTCAAAACCCATAAAATTTTCGAGTTCACATAAAGGCATAGATATATGAAAGATTTAGTAGCCAAACTATTGCACAAGAGCTATATTACAAGCAACAGCTTTAATTCAAAGGTCAGCTGTCTTAATATTCATATTCATTAATGACTAGAGTTTGCGAACCAATGATGAACTGAATGAACAAATTTCATATTCATTATCATGTTCTTTTTCAAGAAGGGGAAAAAAGAAAAACAGTTGTCCCCTTACTGATTCCAAAAGGTCATTGACACTTAGGATGTCCGGCACATGGCCAGAAAGCGATGTTTTACGATCTGACTGACTTCCATTAGCTTCAGTGAAAATTTCGTCATCTGTCAAGGAAGCTGCAGGCATGATCTGAAAGAAAACCATAACAAAATAATAAACCACATGGCTTGATAATACAATGTTGGTCTGGAAATTAAGATATTACCTCTTCAAATGCCTGAAACTCCATTACTGCAAGAGGGAAACTTGGCTTTGGTGTCTCCATAAACAAGGGAGCTCCCAAAGGGTAAGCATCATCAGGCAAAAATTCCTGAAGCAGTTGACTCTTTATGCTTGATAAGTCATCCTGAAAGGACAAATAAACACAAATCTCATTCAGGAAAAGGCGACAAGACAACATAGATGTGATGATCCCATTTTTAACGAGGATATTTTGTCATTTGAGGAACCTTACGCAACCCAATAACCAGTTATGGCAGTTTCAAATAATGATAATTATAAGCTGCTATAATCCATTTTTGCTCAATCCAATAGAACTTAATCAAATTGAATTACCTGATATGGAAATCTACATTCTCTGCTAACTTCTTAAAAAAGACACCTTCCTCACATTTACCCTTCAGTATACCTAAGTGTGTCCCTTCAATGATATTCACTCTACTGTTCATGTGATGTTGGATGACTTATTGCCATGCTACTACATCTAATGTATATTATAACCTTTAAGACCCAATTGAAAGTCCTTTTTAAGTGAGCAGATAGTTTCTGTATGTGTTTCTACGAAATTGCACAAGCATAAATTTGAAACCCACCTCTGCCAATTTTTTTTCAAATTTTTTCATGAATAGAGTTACTGCAGTTTCCTTTAAATAATGATCATTTAATTCCACTGCTGAGAGAGATTTTGATGCAGCAGTATCATCTTCCTCTGTCCCATACAATTCCTTCCCACCATTAGATACTAATTGTGTAGTCTGCAGTCTGATATCTTCTACCGACTCGAGATAAGGATCAGCCTAACAAAAGGATAAGAAATTGATTCAGATGCACTCAGGGAAAAGTTTAAAAGAAAACGGGCTTTAGCCATATATAGAAGTAAAATAACAATTATTTGTCTCAATGTAAAAAACAAGACTGTACCGTGTTTTCTGTCAGAGATGCTTTAACGACAGGAATTAGCTCTGGGATGTTCCCTGCCTTTGCAGAAAAAATAATCATGTACGATGCCAATGTGAAGAGAGACCTTCTGCGAGAAGGCGGTAGACCTCCTTCAATATATGCATAAAAAAATCAAGAAAAGTAATTATAAATATCATTAAATTCTTATTTTAAGTATAGATGAAAAGAAATGGGTTTTGGCCAGAAACACATAAAAAACATGGAAAAAACTTGAGAACAAAACTAGTGCGAGTGTTTTTAAACCTCTAACATGCCAAATATACAAGCGGTTTTCATTAGCATATAGTGGAGTCGATTAAACTGCTTATAAATATCCTTGTATTAATATTCATCCGTCATCTTTTGGCAGAATGAAAAGATAAGACTGGTTCAGACTTACGAGAGACCCAATATATGATAGAAATAGCGATGCAGACATAAATGCCCATAATCTCAATAAAGCCTCCATCATAAGCCAGTCATCATCCATTTATTTTTATAAATAAATATATTAATTGCAGAAACTGAATATAAATGCAATTTAGTTTCTTACTGTCTTGATCCAAAGCGAAGCTCCTGAGAGAGAATGACAGCTGAAAACACCGAACTAAAGCTAAGTGGTTGGATACCTGCCATCATCAAAGTTTATCACAAACAAGTTCAGCATGGACATGAAATATATGATTTACACAAGTTTGATTGAGTATGGTAAACTGTAAGGAATTCAATGCAAAGTAATCAATTAATTTCCAGTGTAATGTTTACAATATAAATCTCATTGTTTCCTGAAGTAGAAAAGCACCCACCAGAAATATGTTATTGGCTAAAGTCACATTAGACAAGGTGTTGAGTTACACATAGATAGGGGATTTGCATAGGATCTTTTATGTCCTTTATCTCAACTAGCCTATGTATAAATTGATGTAATAACCATCTAATAGTTTACAAGAGTAATAAAATTTCTACCAATTCTCTCCAAACAACATAAGGCAAAAAAAAAAATGAAGCAGATGAAATCAACACAGACAATTCCAAAAGAATGACTTGCCTTAGATCGAGTAAACAGCAAAGCAATGTTATAAGTGTGAGCCATGGCCTCAAAATTTTCAGGCATATTCTCTGAAGATGTTGCCTGAACCCATATTGATGAAAGGAGAAGACTGATTTGATGACTGCTCAATCGAAGGTTAGTTCGCTGCATATAATGGTTCACTGCATATAAGTTTGCTTAATGCAATTTAAAATTTTGAATCTCAAAAGGAAATTAAATACAAAAAGGTAGGAGCTTCATACTGCTTTCCCATCCATAGTAGCATTTTTTCCAAATTCTTTTCCACCTAGGTTCGATGTTTGACTGTTTTCCGGCACTATAACTCCATTTATGGCTTCTATCTTATCCTTACCATCATCCTGAACAGAGAAGCTTCTGCTATTTGACTTATGGATTGCACCTAACAATACAGAAATAGCTTCTGATGTTTTCTGATTCTGATCTGACCAAAGAGAGAGTAAGGATGGCATGAGCACTGCAGAAAAGGTGCTGTGAGCTCCAACTCTTGTCACATGGTCGGGATGGGTCATTGCTACTAGCAATTGATGAAATAGAGCATCAGGAAAAGCCTGAAAAGTAACAAGATTAATTCGAATGTTAAATTGTTCTAGAGGATCCAACAGCTTCGATACATGTTAATTTAAGCAGGTGACTTGCCTTCTTGTGATACGATACATTGGGGATGGAAGCAATAAGCTCTGTCGTACGTTTAACTGCAGAAATTGTTGTCCTAGCCACAATAGAAGCAGTTGATATATTCTCTAAGAATACAGCCATACTATCAAGTACAGGTCCTGCATCTCCAACCTGTCAAATGCAAAGTAACAAATACCTTTATAAAGTAAAAATACAGTTGATATAAACAGTACATATATCAAAGACAAATGAAGTGGAGAGTGATTTAAATTTAGAGTTGGGTTCAAAGAAAAAAAAAGAACTGCAGACCTTATTTGAGAGCTGTGAGATGCATTTTTCTATGGCAAACTGAAGATCAGCATTTTGTTTAGCAGTACCATTATCCCCTGAACTGGATAATTCAATGGAATTTTGCAAGCATTTCCGCAAATGTTTAACCAAATCAGATATTGTACCAAGGATTGAAACTGTGACCTCCTGCTTTGCATTTTGTGCGAGCCGTGTGGTGACATTAACAATATCTGTCTGCGTCAGCAGATGTTTGAAAACATTTTTATGATCCAAGTGCTTGACCAAATTTGACAATAGCAAATGCGAGTTTTCTCCTGGTGTTAAAATTAAGAAGAATTCATAGAATAAGGCTCTAAAAAATAAATAGAATTATAACTTTGAAAAGCTGACACATCAAAAAATGTCGTTGCACCTGCTTCCTCCAAAAGTGACTGCAAATATATTAAAACGGGATATGCAACTCCTTTTTCTATGGGCCAATGATTGTTTGTATCAAAGTTATGGAATAAAGGTTCAAGCACACGCCGTACTGTTGTAGCTTCCTTCGCCAGCCTGGCCATATTACGTAAACAAACCCTAGACCAGTAAGATGGACTTCTGGAAGTATCCCTGTTGCAGCAATAAGAAGCAAAGGGCATTAATGTAATAAAGAGCAATCCTTCTCTCGCAAGTATGACTGAATTAATAAAATGAATCCTTACACTAAGGGGTCTAATTCAGGTTTGTCATTAACGTTTAAGGAAACCTTCTTGCTAATATCTGGGAAAGAGGAATCATTTTCTTCTGCTTTAAGCACTCCTTGGACCCATTGTTCTTCCTTGGAATCTTCTGGAATAATTTGGGAATCGATGTAGTTCTCCAAAGTCACTGATATAATCTGTTTCACAACAAAAGAGTTCCAGTATCACAAGTCAACAGTGGCAAATATTCCAAATATATTTGTTTTCTCAAATATTTCTGGTCAGAAACTTGTGTTTTTCTTGGTCATACAAACGCAGCTTACCATGTCGAACTCCATTGAGATATGAGAATGCTTGCCCATAAAAGATACCTAGGACAAAATAGAATCAAGAATGCATCAGTAAACTGAACATAAAGGTTAAAAAGGAGAGAGAATTAGAGTTTATCATCAACAAATTCAAACAGATCATAGTAACTGAACTAGAAAACAATAGATTTCTTTCGGTAATTGAGATATCAAATGAACAAAAGAAAAAAGCATGAATGTCTGCATGCAACATCTGAACTGGGTTAAAAAATGGAGGGAGAGAGATGGAGAAGCTATTTACCATGGAAGCCAAAGCCTGCAGCCCTGCTGAATGCAAACGTAGCATTTGTTCACCATCAGCCACATCTTGAGCCACTTGACAGAGCTTAGGAATGAGGCCTTCTAAGTTGAACATGTGCGTGCTATCTGTCTACTTTTGGTTCAACAAGTTAGCAACAGTCTAAAAGTAGAAAAACAAAAACTACAATGTAGATTGTAAAGTACAAGATCTAATCTCTGACTTATCAAAGCATTGAGGACCGATGAATTATGACAAACTTGCCCCAAAAATGGAGTTGTAAACAACATCAAGAGGTCTCTCTCAAACACACTACATATTGCTTCTTCTGTATTGATATTTAGTCTGGGTATTTAGAATTCAACCCCCCAGGCTAGAACAATAGCAAATTAAAAAAAAATCACATGTGATCTAGTTCCAGCCTTCAAACCCTACCCTCCTCAACAAGGTGGGCAAAAAGCTTTCACCAATAGGCTATAAAATTCTGTACAATAAATTTATCATAATGTAATGAAGAAAAGGGATACAAAAATTAACCACAAAAAAATTTTATAGTTCTTTAAATCCACTTTAGATGCAGTGCAATAATTAATCCACCAACTTGCAGAGCCCACAACAAAAAAATTTGGCCATTACGAACCTGATTATCGATGAAGTCAACAAGAATATTGCAAGCAAGAATCCGCATTTCATCCTGCGCAGTTTGTTCCAAAAGAACACGGATTACCCCCAATAAACTACTGGCAAATAGTGGCCTGCAAACCATTGAATCTCCAGCAAATGTCATTGAAAAAATAAAATTAACTTGCAAAAGGAGGAAAAAAATCAATTGAAAGATTTATTTATGATAGGATGTATTTATGTCTTTGCAAGTAAAATGCCATGATATCATCTAATTTATACAGGCTTATACATTTTTGGTTCATTTGTGTTAGATTCTATCCTTCTGTATAAAATTCAGCAAAAATCAAATTCTTTCTCTGGTTAATTGGAAGGACCAGAGGGGCGAGAGCAAATATTTAAGAATTTTCACATTGATAAATATGCATGTTATAATATAATAATAACTTAGTCTCATGTTATGTTTTTCTTCATCAACTTTGGCTAATTGCAAGTCTAAAATGCGAAACTTACATCTGTTCTTTACATGATGACAATAATTTCCTATATATGCACAGCACAACTTTCACAGATCCATAGTTTTCATGCCGCAACTCCTTGTAAAATCTTTGCTCCAGTGTATCTGTAATCTGTTAAAGAAAGGAAAATATAAAGCAAGCATGCAATTAAAACCCAGTAATGCATTTCAACCACCTATGACAGTTATTTATTCAGATTTAAGAACAATTACACAACATTATAGAAAGATATTATGATGACAACTAACAAGTCGAACAGAAAACATCTCGCACAAACTTCAAACTTTTGTTTTCTTCTCAACTCCATTAGTACTAATCCGGAGAATTTTATTAAGTGAAAACATCTAAAAAGAATTGACCATTTGACCTCTAAATAAACAGAAAAACAAACCTTGGGAATTCGCAATGGATTTTTCGAAGCATATTCACAAAGCTTCCCAATTTTCCGATCATTTGGCTCAGCACCCTGCAAAACGATGAAATAAGACAAACAACATAAGTAATACTCTACTATTATTGGGTGGGTGGGAGTGAAGCATGTTGACGATCATCGAAAGTCCTCGAGAACCTCGACATAGAGACAACAAGAAACATCATTATTCAAGTAGCAACGCGACAACATATTTTTATTACTATTTGCATAGATTTTTCCACTGAAACTGGATAACTGTAACTTTTTTGTAATGTAGATGCAGTCACTAATGGCAGCCAAAAGAAAATTAATATTTAAGATTGCATCCTAATCAAATTACAAATATAGAATATAACAAATTCAAATACTTCAACTTGTCAATTCAATCATACTCAACTTGTCAATTCAATCATACTTGCAAACCATATCAGAAAAAACTGAAAGATAAACAGAAAGACTACAAGATCTACTGGATCAAAACTAATGAAACACTTCAATCTTCAATGCAATTATCTTATAAGCAGACAATAAAGAAAGAACTATAAACAACATAACTACTTACAAACACACAACTTTGAAGTAAAATATAAATTTTCAGGAAAAAAAAAATCTGAAGATATCACCTGATTACGAGGAAAGATGTCAGCAAGAAACTTCTTGTAGCGCTTTACTGGTTGTCTTGACCTTGCTCGCAATGAAGGGCAAAAGAAACAGAGGTTGCCACAGACGGGCAAAACCCGTCTTGACATAACCCCCATTTTCTTCTAAGGAAAATCCAAACTCTTCCCTTTACAAAATTCAATCAAAAATCAAATTCAATTACCACCAAATTACATAAAGTTTCAAACTTTTCATATTCTTTAGTAAATAATTTCCCCCAAAAAAAAAAAAAAAAGAAGCTCAAAGCCAGCTCAAATTGATCAAATGGTAACTAGAACTGGCTCCTTAGGCTATTATAACTGAACCCCAGATGCGGTTTTTTTCCTTGGGTGTTTCAAGAATCAAAAGAAGAAAAAAGAGATGAAATGTGAAAAACCCACAAGGAATCAGCAGAGCTCTAATGGTCAAAGAGCTATGAAAAGTAAGAAATCAGATTGAATCATTCAGAATTGGAAGCGAATTATGAAAATTTAAATCATACCCACCAATCCAAATAAGATAATTTACAGTTTCAAACACAATCTTCCAGAATCTGAAATGAAAATAAAATAAAAATTAGTGATCCACAAAATTGAAAAAAAGAAAGATTGCATATTTGAAATTTTTAATTAAAATTTTATTTATTTGAAGAAATTACTTGAGAAAAATTGCCAATTGGAGGGAAAGGGGAGACCTTTGATGTCTCCTCCCCCAACAATTTCCTTTGCCTCTCTATCTAAACTCTAAAATATTATAATAATTCAGTTAAATTTCAATAATACTATTTTTTTTTAAACATTCAATAATATAATTATGTATTGTGCTGAATGCAATATTATTGTCAACGTAGATATAAACTCACGCAACCGGATGCGGATAAGAAAATTCAAATTCAGTCCGTTAAAATTCGAAAGTAAAGATCTTACCACCTCTTCTGAATCTTTTATTATTATTTTCATATGCTAACGACTAACAAGCATGTGGTAATTATTGTAATGGTCCCCTAAAACAATGAAGTAAGGCTTCACTCTTCCCCTTCAGAATAAAAACACTAGCCCCTCAATTTTTTATGTCATTAGTAATAATATGAAAATTGGTAATAAAAAATTATCATTAATTTGATAAGTTTTCATTAACTTTATTAATTAATTAGAATAAAAAAATTAATTTTATAAATTAAATAAAAATAATTAACGGCTATAAAAATAAAATAATACATAATATTTTAGTTTATCATATTTATTATTTTATTTTTATTGATATATAAGTAATTATAATAAGATAAATTTTAAAAAAGAAAATCAAATTAAAATTAAATTGAGTTTGACTATTTTTAATTTTGTTTTATTTATAATTTTTTTAATTTTTTAGTATTTTGAATAATAAAAAATTATGAATAATTTTTAATTCATTGATATTTTAAAATAAAATGAATAAAAATAATAATTTTAAAATTATGTAACTATAAACAAGAGAATTTATTATTACATTATTAGTAATAAAAATCCATTTAAAAAAAAAGTAAAAAACTCATTTAATAAATTTATTATTGAGATTGTTAATTACTACTTAACATTATGAATTCATTGTTAGATTAATATATATGAAGATGAATAGTTTCATAAATTAAATATAATTAATTAAAAATTATAAAAAAATAAGAAAATGACATACAAGCTTTTAACTTCTACAATTGTTCTATGTCAACCTTCTTCTCTACTTTTACATATGTTATAGATTGCATGTGTTAGGTAAAATTAGTTGTTCATGTAACGTTTAGCTGTTTGATTAATTGTTAGTATACGTAAATAGTTTTTGTATTAATAAAATTTGGATAGATGGATTTCACAAAATAAATCAATTAATGTAAAATACATAATTTAAATTGTATTGTTTGGATATTGTAAAGAAATTCATTAATTTAATAAATATTTTTTACTCAAAATTTAATAATCTAAGTAATATAAATAATAAAACTAAAATAATAGAATTGATGAAATCTTATTTTAAACATTCCATTAATCAATAAAATTGAGACTATAACTGAAAATTTTGAGGATTCCGTTGTTTTTTTTTTCCTTTAAAATTAAATTCCTTCAATCGAAGCAATTGCTATAAAATTTACCTCAAAAACTATTTCGCTAAATGTCAAAAAAAAAAAAAGGAATATTTTGGCCAATCAAAATGTAAAAAATTTTTCCTTTAGCATAAATAATTTCATTCAACTTTAAACAACAGTTACATGTAAGTTGTGCACTAAAGTAACTTTTCTCCCTTTAAAATTTATTGTAACGGTCCCTGCCAACTCGTAGTGGTTTGATCTTGAGTAATAATGACGGCGATTGATTAAGTCATCTTGATGTACAGTTGACTGACCGTTAAATTTAAGTTTCCCATGAACGGCTGTGATTTAAGGAGATTTGAAACCATAAATCTATATTAATTAAAATAACTAGCATTTCCGTCCAAAGGTATATTTGTCAATGAAAAAAAATTGAATTTTCATTAATTACAAAAATGTCTTTCTGGTTGGCCTGAATCTGGCCAATAATCATTTCGGTGATTTAAATACTAGTTTAGAAATGTGAGTGTAGTTTTTTTTTTTTACATAGATATTATACTCTAGCCTATATTAGGGAGAATTTGGGAAAGGGATTGGAATAAGTATCAAATTCAGGACCTCAATCCTAGAAATGAAGTGTCTTACCACTAAACTACCTTTTTGAGCTTGTGAGTGTAGCTTATTCTTGTAAAAGAAATAATACCGAGCAGATTATTCGGTGGGTCAGATATACATATTTCTGAAAAAAGGGATTAAAATATAAACCTATTTTTAAAGATAGGTTTATTTTATAACTAATTATATACGTAGATCGAAGAGGTTTGGGAAAAATTTTTATAAGTAAATATGTCTATAGGATAAACAGATTTGGGGAATAAAAATTTTATAAGCAAATTCGTTTCTGAAAAAAAGCTAATTCAGTATAATAAAAAAAGTATAAAGATTCTATATGACTATGAGTTGAAATTAGCATGAGAATCTATTCTTCTAAAATGGAATTCGATTCCTGAAAAAGATGGAAGAATATTGAAAAAGATAATTAACTAAATCCGTTTATGTGATAAACGGGTTTGCTGTATCAAAAATTATATAACTGTATATGCTTTTGACAGAGACAATTTTTGTTATATAAAAATTTACACTAAGACTATTTATGGGTGAGACGGATTTAGTTAACCGAAATGTTTACATGTATATGCAAACAAAAAAAATACAAATGAAATGAAAATATTATATATAAATCCGCTCCTCCCGAAGACATATTTATAAAAGAAGAAAAAATAGTAGTATTATATTGTATTAACATGCAAAAATACTCATTCATGTCATTTAAAACTTAAAAGTCAGCATATTTTTTGAATAACATGAAAATGTGCTTTCTTTAGAAAAGAAAAAAAAAAGGAAAATTACTTTTCCGTCCGTCAATCTTTTGCTAATATATAATTAGGTCTCTTGAATTTTATAAATGTATTGCTACGTTTTTAAATTTTTATTTTATTATACTTTTATATCTTTCATCTAAATTTTTAAAAAATATAAATAAAAAAAAA
>CATIWJ010051086.1:0-13360 GCA_949640765.1 Croton laevigatus | reverse complement strand
GTTACTGTGCAAGTGGATTTTGTCAAAGGAGTCTGGAATTTAAGTAGTCCGTTGTGACTCTCCAGTCTTACCTGGAAATCTATCTTGGAATGGTGTTCTGTCTAGGAAACTCCTTTGAGGACTTACCTGGGAACTACCGAATCAGTTAACTCTCGACAAGTATTAGTAAATAACTTGAATTTGAAAATAATATAAAAAAAAATTTTAGACGGTATAATACGACAGTAAAGATAGTAGTAGCCCTCTTATGGCTTTACTACGGTAGATCTATAAGGGGCGCTACAATGATTGTCAAGATTCGACTTAGATACCTCTATATAAGCCTCCCCATGTCCTGTGGACCCACCTATCGAAACTCGGTGGGGTCGCCACCTGATTAGCAAAGAGGTCGCCCAGGCGACCTCCCCACACAGTATCAAGATAAGAATATCACCTAAGCGACCTTCCAGTACGACCAAGCCAAGGAGGTCGCCCAAGCTCAATCCGAAAGTCTTAAGCCGTTAACCAGTCTTAGGCCTGGCCCGACACTAGTACGTCACCTACTACCACGTGGCACCACCAAAGCTCCCCGCATGGCATTGTCATGTACTATCGCCTATACCTATAACAGTGGAAGTACTGGTGCACAGCAACGACCCACACCGTCGTCCATACCTCCCACTATGAATGTAACAGTATCCTAATATAACTATAAATAGCCTGCAACCCTCATAAATCAGGACGATGAACTTTTTAGACAACACTCTACATTTTATTATTTTCGTGTAAAGTAGGATGACCAAACTGGGCATAAACTAAATTTCGTCTTTTTTATTTTTTCTTTAATATAATATTTATATGAATTTAATATATTTTTTAATATATTATTGGCTATCTATAAAATATATAATAGTTGAGGATTGATAGATGTGGCACAATAATCTCACAATAACAATGCTTCAAAATCTATATGGTATTTTAGCATTTTTCCTATTTTTAAATTAGTTATATTTAATATGTAACAACTCTTCATATTCTTGCTTTTATTTATAATTAACTAATGATTAATGCTAATTTTTTATATTAATATTTGTTAAAATAATTAATATATTAAATTAATAATAAAATAAGTTACAATAATAATAACAGTAATAATTTTTGTTTAATTTATTTATCTCAAAATATTAACAATAAAATAAAACTATGATTTTTGTATAATTTAATTGTAGAAGAATGCTTAATCAAATGGTATAGCCATAAGACATAAGAGTTTATGAATAATTTTAAGGGTAAAAAAAATATAACTTTACTAAAAAATAATAAATGAAAGGATATTTTAATTTATAAATATATTTAAATAATTATATTAAATATATATAAATAATAAAATCAAATAAATATGGAATTATAAGATGATATAGTTGTTAAAAAAATTACATATTTACGCATCATGCGGGTGTATACTCAGTTAAAATAGATAGATGTTAAAATCCACTGTTGGCTCATGCCATATCGTGGGACCACATTTTAGATATTTAAAAAACTGATAAAAATTTTGAAAATTTTAAAATATGTTAGCAAATAAAAACAGTATTTTTTTTTTGCCATAGATATGGGAGGGGGACAGGAGGGCCGTAGAGCAAATAAAAACATTATTTGGTTAACTGCGCATGTTCACGTACCGTTACCGAAACTTTTGTCACTGGATTCTGACATCTTTTGTTCCATCACCAAAATTTTCTCAATCATCCTTTTTTTTTTTTTTTACTTCTTTTCAAAACATTATAATTAATTTATAAAATGTCACTTATTATTATAAATTAATTTCTAAATATTAGTGCTAATAAAAAGAGATGAGTGCATCTAATCTAAGCAGGAACTGGTTTGTAAGCATTGTAAGCATGTGATATAGGGAAGCAAAGATTGGGATCTAACTCTATAAATACTCATCTATGTTGTAACTCTGACAAAAAAAAAAAACTAAAAGAATATATGCTTTTTATATTCTAAAACATGGTCATGACAACCATTCAGTGTAACACATTCAGTATAATAGATACAAATTTTAGGGATTATTTTTTTTTTTTCAAAATGCAAAAATAAAATAATTATATTCAGTATTGAAGACTTGAGTTTTTTTAGTCTTGCCAGTGATGATAGTGGACTATCTATAGTGGTGATTAAGTGATGCTATATAGGATGTCGGTTGTTCGAGGTGTTGAAGGCCTAGTACCAAGGGTCGGTGGCCCAATTCTAACGAGGGATCAGAGACCCTCGAGAGATCGGTAGCCCAGAAGAGGATGGTGGCCTACAAGTGTAACAGATACAAATTTTAGGGATTAATTTTTTTTTAAAATGCATGAAAAAAATTATTATATTTTTTGTATAATAAAATTTAGAGACCAAATAGTAAATTTCTACTTAAATATTAAAACTATATAAAATGAGAAAAATACTATATTTAACTATAGTTTTATAATATACCAATTAGATTTTCTAGCATTATTCTGTTAATGTTTTAATTTTTCATTGGAAAATTATATTTTTGTGATAAACATTTAATAAAAAAACATTACTACCTAGATTAAGCAGTTAATTAATTACAAAAAAATTGAAGAAAAGCTAAATAATTAATTATATAAAATTTAAAATAATCTTTTTTTTTTATTCGGGTAGTGATAATGTGCTACTAGCTCCCGGTGTCATTGCAACTTTTTTGTCAAAATTTTTTGTTCTGTTTTCAATTCACGTGCTGAATTATATTTATGCTCGTAATTTATAAAATTTTATTTTATATTATTAATTTGTCAAAAAATAATTAAAATCGTCAAATTCAATAATTTTAATTTATTATAAAATTAAATTTTATAAATTGAGACCTACTGAAATTGATTTAAGAAGTATATTTAACATTTAATTTGAAAAAGAAAAAAAAAAGGTGCAACAACACCAAAAGCTTTTCTTCTTTCATAATGTAATATGTGTAATTTTTATATCGTGGCTATTTACTATCCATACACTCATTATCTACTATTATCCATACACCCGCAAAACACTCGTTATCTACTATTATCCATACACCCGCTACGAATCTCTATCCTTACACTCCTCACCTACTATTACTACTGTTACTGTCACACACGTGCTTTTTTCTATTTTAATTTATAATCTGTTTTTTCTATTTTAATTGGGTGCGAGTGGCAACAAGCCGCTACTCCTCCTTTTATATTTTGTTTTTTTTTTAAATTAAATGTTGAATTGTCTATATTTAAGTGTCCAAATCAATTTCAATGAGCTACAATTTACATAATTTTACTCTATATTATAAATTATACATAAATTAATTAGAATTTTTGAATTTTATAGTCATGTAAAATATATAATAAAGAGTCAAAATTTGCAAATTATAACCCACTAAAATTATTTTCAAAATTCAGTGCAATCAGTTTATCACTTGATTTGAAAAAAAAAAAGATAAAATTGAAAGCCAAATCTAGGTGCTACTCGCACCCAATATCAAGGTCCTTCCAAAAGATTATATGCTTTCCCATTTATCGCCAGATATGGATCTGGTTTGTGTACTTCTGTATTTCCTTCCTTATGGAAATGATTAATAGGAATGTATAAATTTCTTAATAATCTTTGATTAGCAATTAGCATACATTAGGTGTATAACTTCTTTGTTTGTAGCCTAACTTTTACGTTGTAACTTGTATATTATCCACCATTGTGAAATCAATGACGGCAGGAGGGTTCACATTACTTTCAATGATATTCTACTGGTCTCAAAGATGGAAAGAATTTTAAAAGAATCTTCTTCACTGATGATGTGTGTATAATTATCTATCTGACGTCTCATAAGACATTATAGCAAAACTTTTGTTTCGGTAAGGTTTGTTAGATAATGTCCTTATTAAATTATTTTTTTGTAATTGATTACGAAATAAATTGTGAATGCAAAAAATAAAATAAAATAAAAAAATTGAAGAAATTATATCGGAGGAAATTTTTTAAGCTCTAATATTTGTAAATAAACATTCATCTACTTGGACATGTTACTATATAAATTGATTAATAACGGCTTTCCCTTAAAAAGAAAATAAAGGAAAATGAATGCTAGAAAATTCATTTTTAATAGAAAAAGATAATACTGTGAAGAAACTCCATACAATAGTTCCAATTATTCCTTTGTCCATTAGTATACTATATTACATTATCAAGTCTATATAAAGAGAGGCAAACTGAAAAAATAAATATACCATAACAAGCAAATACCAAACAAAGCTAAAAAACAAGCAATCTAGTTCCCATGAAAATGGCAATGCTTTTATTCTTTCTTTTAATAGCAAGTAGTCTAACAAGTAGCCAAGGAGCGGAGCTCCGGCGACATTGCAGGGTAAATTGCCTGAGTTGGCGAGTAGCAAATGAAGCTAATAACACAGTTGGATGGAACAGTGATGTCCCCAAACAATGCAAAGAATATATAAAACACTACCTGTTGGGTTACCAATATGGCGATGATTCACAAGTAGTAATTGATGAAGCTATTGATTATATCCAAAATCTTCCTCTACCAAAAGATGGCCGGAATATTTGGATCTTCGATATTGATGACACTATTTTTTCTTATGCTCAATATTTTATTGACAATATACTTGGGTTTGTAATCAATAATTAATACATATACTTGTTATTAAAACTTTTTCTTTTTCAAGTAAAAGATTTTAACTAGCTGTTGTGTGTTGATGCATTTTCAGGTCAGAATCATGGAATGCCATTTTACCGAACGATTGGATGTTGACGGTGGAGGAAAAACCAACGGTGTTGCCGCATTCCAAGACGTTGTACGAGGAATTGTTGTCTCTTGGGATTAAGGTTGGTTTTTTTACCGGAAGAAATGAGAGTCAAAGATAATATTCCACTGAAGCAGATCTAATTAGTGCAGGATTTGACACTTGGGAGAGGCTTATACTAAAGTAAGCGCCTAATCCATTTTTTTTTTTATCACAAAACCATGAACATTGATTAATTTAGATTGAGCCCATAAAATCACTAATAACAGCAAAATTTATTAAAATCTTTAAAAATTAATTAGTGAAAATAGATTGGATTGGACGTATTTGAGCTTAAGCTTACTCACTTGCAATGACCGAATAATTTGGTTAACTTTGCATGGATGGTAATGTGGTAACTTATGGTTGCAGGAGTAAAGAATTCGAAAACATGAATGGGAATAAAGGTTTTAAATCAAGAATTAGGGGAAGACTGCAGAAGGAAGGATACAGAATAGTTGGTAATATTGGAGATCAATGGAGTGATATAGCAGGACCTCATCCGGGAAGAAGAGCCTTCAAGCTCCCTAATCCAATGTACTATTCACCCTAGTTAAAAGTGCTTAGTTTCGGTAATTTAATTAAGTTCAGTTAAGTAAATGCTAATTGAAGGAGGATTACTTCTTCTTTATTGGCTTTTACATAATAAATGTGATGAATTAAAAATAATTGATGGCACTTTCATTCGAAAAGTAGGATACTTAAAATTGTGGAATGGAGAGTTCTCCCTTCATTCTTTTTTAAGTGATCTTTTAATGTTTGTTCGGTTAATTTATGTGATATTTGAAGTTTCATTCAACAATTGAGTGCATCAATTACATTTTATAACTTTTCTACTTTTTTTTTCATACACATGATTTATAATATATGTGCACTTTAACTTATATGTTTAAATTATTAGAATTTAGTTTAGATTTTAACTATGTATCAGATTATTAAGAATTTTTTTTTGAAAGACCTAAAAACAAATGCACAATATAAAAATTTACTATCGGAGGGGGCTTATTCGCCTTCCAATTAAGCTGCGCAGGAAAGGCCCAAAGTCAATCCAGGAATAGTGAACTTTCATAGGGTCTTTCTATCTAGGTGCAGGTAGTTCGCATCTTAACAGACATGTCTATTTCACCGAGCCTCTCTCAATTGGAATATCTAGTAGAATATTCCTAAAATATTCTGAAAATTGGTAATTATAACATCCAGTGCAAACATATAAATCTTAGAGGGTATTTTTTTTTTTCAAATACAAGGATAAAATAATTATATTATATAAAATTTAGTGATAAAATAGTAAATTTTCTTATGAATATGAAAATTAAAAAACAAGAGAAGTAATATATATAATTATCTATATTATGTTTTAGAATAAAGTAATTAGACTCTTTAGTATTATTCGGTTACATTTGTAGTCTTTCTATATTATCTACGAATTAAGTTAATTAATTATGCAAAATCTTAAGAATAGATAATTAATCATATAAAATATTAAGGTACTTTATTCATAATGTATTATAAGTGCATGTGTCATTTTTATGTACTATCTTCTATCTCGAATTTTTTTTTTTCGTTTAACATGGGCATTTTATGCAACCCTGAAAAAGAAGCTATATTTTTGCAGCTTGTGAGACATGGGACTCAGAACCTAGAAGCTTACCTCCACTTCTTATTCTTATCTCTTCCATCACCCCCATGGGCCCTTCCCCCATCTTCTATCTCAAATCAATCTATTATCCATACGCTCCCCACCACAATTATTACAAATTTAAAATCTACTATTACGAACTTGTTTTTTATTTGCATTTATTTATGTTCTTTTGTCCTTCCGAACGGCGTCCAGAAATCTCCAATGGACTTCTCCAGTTTCAGTTCTTTTTTTTTTTTGTTTAATTTAGGATTTTGTTGGCTTAATTTTGAAATTCAAAGTATGAACTTTCCTGTTAGGGACCTTTTTTTTATAAAAACACTCTACGGGTTACCAATGCGGATCGAACTTAAATAGTATTTGTTTTGGTAAGGGTAATATCTACTATTAAACTTTGTTATAATTTCTTGTGCATCTAAAATTTTAATACTATTAAATCTTTATTATGCGGAGGAGAGGCCACATAATTCAGAAAGATCACGTTACGCAACGGTCAAAAATTTGCACCCGACATTTTTTACTACTCTCAATGAATGAAGCTGTTTTTTTTAATGGAGCTGTTTTTCTTATTAAAAAATTGGATGAAACTGTTTTTAATTTAAATTTTAAATTATGTGTATAAGTACTTTTGAATGACTATTCTGCTACAATTTTTGGTAATATTGGTGAAATACTCTCTTTCTTCTATAATAAATGTTCTAATTTTCATTTTTATAAATATTAGAAAAATAGTACTACCTCCGTTTTTTTCATTTCTTTACGTTTCCTATTTGGGATGTGTTTTTCATTTCTTTACATTTCCAAATTTGGAAAGTTTTCTAATATTTTATTATTATTTATATACTATTTCAATAACAGTAATCACATATTTTAACTATCCAAAACTTAATTAATTTAATTTATATACTATTTGAAATTTTTTTATTATTTTATGAGCTGCTGCATTGGTTTGTGTGTTTTGCAAATGTAAAGAATTCATCGACACAGAGGTAGTAGTAATTATATTAAAAATATAATTTTATTTATTAAATGACCAATATACCTTTTAAAGATATAAAAGAAAAATCATCATACAATTTTATTAAAATTTAAAAATAAAATATTTATTATAGGACAAAAATAAATAGAAATTAGGACACTTATTATAAAATTGAGAAAGTATTATTATAGCTTTATAACTCGTTGCATTATCAAAGTAAAAACTCCTTATTTATTAGTGTACTTATTAGATTGGTTTTTTCATTCTTCAAAAATAAAAGATAGGTTTTTTCACCTTATTTATATAAAAAATTTATTTTTTATTTTTCTCGATCACAAATTTATGATGGGTGAATGTCTTCTCAAACAAAAAAAAAGAAAAGGACATTTATAGCCATGTGTTTAACGCCTCGTTGGATCCACGTCGATTCCCTCCTACCCTCCTTGATTAAACAAAAATCAACAGTATCTATATGCTTTCAAAAAATAAATATATTAACCATTAATATACAATATTATATGCAATTTTCAGTTTTTAAACTATAATTACCTTTTTTATACAGATGAGATCAATAATGGACCTGTTAACAGTATAGGCTACGTAATAAAAGTAGCACTCTCATCAGGGGCGAACCATCTCAAGGTCAAGTATTGATCATGGTCTCCCAAACCAAATGAGTATATTTATATTTTTACTATCATATGAACAATAAGTTAGCACCTCAGTTGGTAAGAGGTCTGGGATTCTTATGTGACAGTGCATGTTTGAAATTCAGTCAGTACAAAATTCATGTGCTTTCTTCTTTTTCTAAGTTTCGGATGATAAATCTAATATTTTTGCTATTTTGACCCCTCCAATATTATTTTTTAAGATCCACCTTTGCTTTTCATGAGCATCAAATTGGTAACAACAGTACGGTTAGCAGGAATTGAACTCGAAATTTCTATATCCTATTATTTTCGTAAAAAGTAGGATAACAATCAGACCACACTCTGATTGATTCGCATACTTTTTAATTACTTATACTTAAATTTTCTGAAAAGAAAAAATGAATTAAGTAGTTTAAATTAACTTTACAAGCATATTCAAATTTAATATTAAATTTTGTCCGTATAAATGTAATTTTCATTTATAATAAGATATAAATTGTATTTTAATTTTTTTCAATTTTTTTATTAATAAAAATTTATATTTCTAAAAAAATATATTTTACATTATTTAATTATTTTTTAAGCAACATTTAATTAAATTTTATATCTATGGACTTAAAAAGAATTCAGGAGAATCACAAATTACAATCGTACAAACAATATGTGGCCCTATCATCCATTATAACATATGGTACGTTATCTTACTTTTGTTTTTTCAGAGTCTTACTATTGTTACTTACCTAATTATTATATGGTACTGATATAAGGCGCTCTCTCTATTTTTACATACCAAAATGTAATACTACTACATTAAATCAATAGAAAGTCTGAAAAAATATTAAATTAGAGGATTTATAATAATGCACGGGACAAAAATGAATAAAATTGTCTAAAAAATTTAAAATTCAAAAAGTTGATTGAGTGGGTCTCATACACGTGTAGGTAATTGCCTTCATTAATATAGGCTATTTTTCATTATAATATACTTTTAATTTTAATTTTAATATGTCTCCATAATTAATTACCATCAAATTAAATCTACAGTTACAAAATAAAGCCTATATAAAGAATATGAAGTAACGCCACAACCAAACTAATTAAACAAAAAATCAAGCTTCCATGAAAATGGCAATGCTTTTATTCTTTCTTTTAGCAGCAGGTAGCCTTGCTGCTAGCCAAGGGGTTGAGCTCGAACCGCGGCGACATTGCAGAGTAAATTGCCTAAGCTGGCGAGTAGCTAATGAAGCTAATAATACAGTTGGATGGAGTAAAGTTCCAAGACAGTGCCATGAATATCTAAGGCACTACTTGTTGGGTCACCAATATGAGGATGATTCACAAGTAGTGATTGATGAAGCTATCAATTATGCCCAAAATCTTGCTCTACCAAAAGATGGCCGGAATATTTGGGTCTTCGATATTGATGAGACTGTTATTTCTAGTGTTCAAAGTTTTCTTGATGAACTTGAGTATGTAATCCATAATGTATTTTTATATATATGTATGTAAAAGGTTGTAGGTTGTAACTCTAGCTGTTGTGTTTTGATGCAACAATTTCAGGTCAGAAACATGGAACGCCATTCTGCCGGAGGACTGGGTTTACACATTGGAGGAGGAAAAAGCAACGGCGTTGCCGCAGTCTAAGAGGTTGTACGAGGAAGTGTTGTCTCTTGGGATTAAGGTTGTTTTCTTGACCGGAAGAAGGGAGAGCAAAAGAAATTCCACCCAAGCTGAACTAATTAGTGCTGGATTTGATAAGTGGGAACTGCTAATGCTAAAGTAAGTTCTTGTTAAGTCTTTTTGTTTTTACTTAAAATGGAGCAGTTTTTAATTGAGTACTTTTTGATTTAAAAGCTATTTAATTGTCTTTTTATTTGAATTTTACTTATAAGTTGTTTTAATAAGCAGCTTTTTTAAATGGGTTATTTAAAGGTTAAAAGCAAAAGATATAACAAACATCGAACTCTCTCTTTTTAACAGAGCACAAATTCATTTACCATTAAGTTATGTTTTGATGAGTGAAGTACATAAGTAGTTAGTTAATTTGACTAATGAACTTATTGCTAAATTGTTAAAATGGTGACATTTGATTATATATGGTTGCAGGGGTGAAGAATACCAACACTTGAAAGGGAATAAAGAATTCAAATCAACAATTAGGGCTAAACTTGAGGGAGAAGGATATAGAATAGTTGGTAATATTGGAGACCAATGGAGTGATATAACAGGACCTAGTCCAGGAAGAAGAGCCTTCAAGCTCCCTAATCCAATGTACTATTTATTCTAGCTAGTGGTACTAGCAAGTTTCTGTGTATTATTGAATCTAATAATGTCACGATCCAGATTCGAGGGTCGACATCGGCGTGTAATCAGACTGAAGTCTAACTACATAAGCCTTAAAAATAAATAATAGAATGCAAACTTCTTAAAAATAAATAACAAAATTTCTTTTTAAATTACAATGCAAAATACATCAAACCAAAATTTTACAATCCGGAAATCAACTAGAACAGAAATCTAACAATACTAAACAGAATTAACTAACTCTGCAGTAGAATATCGGAGACTTGCGAAACAATCTATATGGGTGTGAGCATTATATATAAGCGTTCAGTAAGTCCATGAATAACAGAAAAATATTTCTACACAGTAATATTAGAAATCAAATAATTCAATCCCAAACAATTTCAAATATGATGGTGTGCCGGGGCCTCGAATATCAGTAAATAGTAACAATATTCGCATTCTCCCTTATTCTCCTCAGTAAACAGTAAGTATTATCAATAATCAATAGCAGTAATCCATCCTTATCTCAGACCACAGTAATCAATATGCGTAACAATAATTAATAATAGGCAAAATGCCTCAGCAATCGGTACAGTAACCTCCTTAGCCAAAAACCCTTTGTCTCCTTTTGACGCACCATCGCACAGTACACGTAATATCAAATACAAGTAAATGTCAAACATAAGTATTACAAACACATATATTTTCCTATCTCCTAATCACAAGAAAGCTTGTATAAAAAAAAAAAAAATTCTAGTCAAGTAAGAAAAAATAATTATATAAAGAAGGGCTTAATATTAAATATATTACTTGATAAGCAATTAGTACATCACAAATAAATAATCACACCCATAAACTTATCTCTTTGCAGAGCAATCCAAACACCCTTTCTGACCTACTGACCCAACGGAACAACTTGATTGCCACCTAAGAAAATAGTATGACAAAGCTCAACAATCAACCCTCTGCTATAAACTTAAATGACGAATGCCATGAATGTCGTGAATTAGTCAATAACTCAATTCCTTTCTCAAAACAATTTTGCATTTCAAATGAGTCCAATAGATAAATAACTCAAACATAGTCATACTGAACCCCAATATGCAATTTTCCAATTAACTCCACCAACCTAAATCCAACAGCTTTTTTGCCAACTCAAATTATTATACCTACATCCTAAATCATTTCTATGCCCAATTCACCACGCAATTAATAAGACAATACATAAATTATATAATTCTATTACAAACATTTTATAATGAAATAACCTCATAATAGTTCTTCAATCAACCAATATTAAATAACATTCCATTTAACAAATTTAAGTATTGGTAAGAATTTAATTCTTTAAAACACCATATTGTTAAACCAAATTAATTTTCTAAACTCAAATGCTAACAATTAAATTTCTCAACATAATTAATAAATAATTCCAGTAATGAAATGATTAACAAAATAATTCAGCAAATAATTAATTAACCAATTAAACCAATCCTAACATTTAATTAAGCATAAAACAGTACACAAATGAAAATAACATATAACTTCCTCGGCAGAAACGAATTTCACAAGAAACCAGGCACCAAACAAAAACAAACCACAAGTACAGAAATTATACCCTGCTAAATTACGAAACCGGTGCCCCAACAACGCCCTCTGCCCGACCTGATGCTTCTGCACTAGGGGTGTTCATTCTTTAAAACGTGAAAAATTTTTAAAATTTTCACCAAATAAAAAAAATAAAAAATTTTTTCTTCGGACGATTTAACAAATTAAATAATTCTTACTAATTCCCCAATTAACCAATTTAACAAATAAAAATTTTCTCTTACGATTTAACGTTTTAACGGAATTTAACGTTTGTAACGGAATTTAACATTTTTAATAAAATTAAATAACTAAACATACAACAAATATAGTGTTTTGCAAATTAGAATACAACGGAATTTAACTTTAACCAACATAATAACAATATTTTACATAACAAACATAATAATAATAATAATAATAATAATGTTTAACAGGTAAAGAAGATAATAACAATTCCATGTTTATCAAAAGGGCAAAAAGAAGGCTTGCATTTGGTAAATGTGACGGCCTGTATGATCAAACGAGATTTGGGCATAAATACTTTTTCTTTAAATGATATCAACTTCAGCCTCAACAGCAATATGTTGAAATTCTATATTATAAAAAAGATAAAAAATACAAAAGTTAACCGTGTCAACCAATATTCGTTATTTTTTTAAACGTGAAATTCGTTAAATCGTTAAAAAATTTTCTTCTAACGTGAAATTTCACAATTTCCCAAATTAAATGAAATTTTTTACTATTTAATTATTGATTAAATCATTAAACGTTAAAAATGTCGTGAAATTTGTTAAATCGTAAAATTTCACATTTTACCGTTTTCATTTGAACACCCCTATTCTGCATAACAGCAGATTTACCCAAATGACCCCTGAAATCTACACAATGCCCAAACGAGTGCCCCAAATTCCACCAATGACCGGCCGTCAACTCAGCGTGCCCAGCCTCCTCACCAACCAGATCGTGCCACGCGTACGGTCAGTCTGTCGCCGCGTCAGACAATGCTGCCGCCAGAGCTCCTCGCGGTCCACGCCGTCAGACTTTTTCCCTTCTCTCCTGTTCTGCAACACAATTCCCAAACTCTCTCACCCAAAATTCTTCCTTCTTTCTTTTTAGCACAGAACCCTAAGGACTCCCTTCTCCTTTTTTATCTTTTCTGCTGCCAACACCAATTCATTCCTCCAAGGCCATCTCCAACCATTCGTCAAAAAATTCTCTAAAATGGAGACTGAAAATAGAATATTTTTAAAAGATATCATCTCTGTTTTATCTCAACTCCAACCATTCTTCAAATTTCAATCTTCAAATAATAAAATATTAATATTTTTATTTACTTATAAATTATTTTAATTATCTCTTTATCACAAATAAAAATAAATTTATTATAATACACATTAATATTTTA
>CATIWJ010051052.1:0-10673 GCA_949640765.1 Croton laevigatus | reverse complement strand
TAAAATCAGCAGGTAAATTACCGATTAAGCTTTATAATCAAAATGAAAATAGCTCTTGTGAACTATATTGATATGGAAACTGAGCATTTTGTTGTGAAATTTATATCATTGTGAAAGATAATTATTTATTTTTGTTAGATTTGTAAAGTTGTGCTTGTTGGTAATGCAAAAGCTTTTTCTTCTACTTTTCGTAACTGCTCCTTGCTTTTTGCTTCTTCTTAAATTTCTGTAATTTCCATAACAGCCCATTTATTCTCTCCCTATATCTTGCTTCAGTTACTGATAATGAAGGAGAGTTACGTTTTTTAGAGGCTCTTGATTTCCTTTTTAAGGAGATCTTCTTCTTCTTCTCTAGACACATATATTCAAATATTATCTTCTCTCTTTACAGATCTGAGCAAATAATTTGAGTTCCATCTCTTTCTCTTGAGTGCACAAGAGCGAGAGCTTGCCGTGTAAACCTTGGGGGGCAACGCCTGTGTATCTGGTTGCACTAGACGGGGGCAAAATTGCTTCTAAGTCAGTGGATCTGCCACGACACGGTTTTTTACTTCCTTCTCAAACGCATATTCATCTTTCTCTGTTTTCAAATCATCGTTCTGCCCCGCAGTGAATATATAATATATTTCTATCAGTGCTATGTGCTTTCTTCATTTTTTGTCTTCATTCATATGCTAGATATTTTTTTTATAGAAGTTAGTATGGATGATATTGTAAATCGATACCAAAATATGAAAACTCGTCAAGAACAAGTGTAATATGTTTTATTAAGTTGTAGTTTGAATATTTATGAGTTTGATTACATATTATAAGACCTTTTTTTTTATCTATGTAGTTTTATGTTTTTATTTTTTTTTAATTTTTTCTTGATCGGTAATCGGTACTCAGTAGTAAGTAGTGACCCCATATTCCAAAAATCCTGCGTCCGCTCCTGCTCAAGCATAAAAAATTTAGAACGTGCATTGTTAATCATGAAGATAGTGAACACAAGGCTTCGAAACAAGATGGAAGATAATTTTTTAAATGATTGTTTGATTGTTTACATCGAAAAAGAAATTGCTAAGAAGTTCACTAATTATTCAATCATAGATGTCTTTAGTGCTATGAAAGAACATTGATCAAAACTTGAATACAACAAAAAGAAGTGATGACTTAAGGTGTGAGTTTAAATTCCTTGACGTCAGCTTTCCAACGGAACGGCGTGTGTCGACGGTTGAACTCAGAGGTGGCGGCCAATCAAATGTTCTGGTTTTAGAGAGAGAATTTTGGTAGAAACTTCAATCAGCCGCCGCTGCTACTCACATATTTTGAATCACCGCGTCAATAGTTTTGATTTGGTATTCTCTCTTGCCCCTTTATCATTGGAAACAGAAGTCAGTTTTGGGTTTGGCCAATTTAATGTTTGGTCCTTGTGAAAATATTAAGTTTGGTTCTTTTGGCAAAGTTCATTTTGGTATTTTAACGGATTTTTTTAACAGAAAGACTAAAATGTCTAACCGTTACAAAATAAAACAGATGGACTAAAAAATATAATATTAAAAATCAAAGAATTAATTTATCTAATTTGCCAAAACAGAGGACCAAATAATAATTTATAGAAAAAGGTAAAATAAAATAGTAAATCAAAAATTTTTTAGTGGTTTGGTCTCCATGGTAATCTCATGGACTAGATTTACGATGAATAAAAGATTTGATTGGCGAGACGATTTTTACTCTCTCTCTCTCTCTCTCTTAATTTTCATTTGGGGTTGGCATCTTGTAGCTGCCGCGAGTGATTTCACCAGTGGCAGCCACCTCTAGTTTTTTTTTTTTAATTCACTTTGCTTGCTTTTGTTGAAGAAGAGGTATATGGACATCTTTTTCCCTCTTCTTCTCCTCTTTTTTTAGCTTTTTTGCTGTTTTTATTTGTCTTTCTGTTGTTGGTGTTGCTTTTTACTGAGAGCACTGTTTTTGGAGTTTTTACTCCCTTAACTCTCGGATCTGTTTCTAGATTTAGAGGGTTGTTCTTTGGTTTGTTCATAGCGAGCTCTACATGCTTGATATTTGGTTTGATCATGGAGCTGGAGCAACTTTTGGAGCTTGTTTGTTGGTTGGAAAAGAGTGAATCTAGCAAGGTTTTTGAAGTTTTCTTCGATAAGACTCGTCAAAGACCATTTGAGTTTTGGGCATGGAACCGGCGTCAATAGCGAAAGGAGCGGGTTGATGTGGATGTGATTTGGGCTCCGTCAACTTTACCGAATATTCATCTTCTTTGTTGAATTTAATTTTTGTTTAGTTGTGATTAATGTTTTATTGTTGTACTTTTTTCTAATTAATGAATATGCACAGGTTATCTATATTAAAAAAAAAAAAAATGATTGGATAAGTGATATGCAAAATAAATAAGTGTGAAAGGGACTGCACCATATCCTCTCCCATTTGATTTTTATATATAATAGACCATTTCTACACGTCTCGAACACAAAAATGTTTTGTCTTTATTTTTTCAATTTTTTTACTCGTACCGGTATGTTGTTGCTATTTTTTTTTAAGCTATACTGTTAATATAACTATAAATTTAATGGTATCAATAATTTTATATTTAATTTATAATATAAAGTAAAATTTTGTAAACAATATGCTAAATATGTTATTGACATTAACGTTGAACTTAACATAAATAATTTATGAATCCAAAGGGTTGGTCTGGTGGTAAGGTAAGTCACCAAAAATTAAAAGGTCATAGATTCAAACCTCAAAAGTAACTAAAGGCAAAAAAAAAACATAAATAATTTATGGTCGGACTCAATAAAAATTTAAAAAAAAAAAAATTCAAAATCGTATTTGAGTACGAGACAAATAGTTTTAGTGTATATAATAATCGAGGAAACTATTCAGTGCATGCCGCCTCCACCCTTTCAACACTTACCTACCCCCGCACCGCCTGCCAGTGCTACTGCTCATTCTATATTCCATTTCTTCTCTTTTATTTGATTTTACTCCTTTTTTCTTTCCTCCTTGAGAGAAAACGAACGAGAAACCAGAGAGAGGAAAAAAAATATGGCTTTTGAGAAGATCAAGGTCGCCAACCCCATCGTTGAGATGGACGGTGAGATTTCTCTGATCATCGTTGTTGACTTTGATCTCTCACCCTGATTTCTTGTTCTTAGCGTTGTTATTGTTATCCTAATTCGATGATTGAAATCATTGTTACTGATTTAGATTTAGCGATATCAATCTTGATAAACATTGATTCTTTTTAGCCAAATGTATTCATAAAGTCCGATTTTCCGTTATGTTTTGGATCTTTGGATTCCTCGTGAAAAAGTTGGTGGGTCCTCTATGATGTTAAGATCTAGATATTTTTCCTCTTGTTTTGGTAAAATCTAGAAAATGTGAAATTTCTTTACTGTTTAAAAATTATTTTACTTATGCTTGTTGAAACAATACGGAGTTCGGATTTTGTTTAATATGGAGAATGAAATTGATGGTTTTTTTCAAGTTAAGATCTGGTATGGGAGTTGATACCAGTTCTCTAATGATAAAGATGATGAAATTTTTGTTTAAAATCCGATTTGGAATTGGATGTTGCTATTTTAATCCCAAAAATGATGATCTATAACTCTTATGTATATATCATGAACTGCTGCTTAATCCTTAGTAGTTTTCTGATTCGTTGTTTAAAATATTAATTTTGACTTAATAGACCATAGTATTTGTGTAATTAATTTTTTTATTATAATATTATAGAATTCTATGCTTACTTTCTATGTTAGTCAATTCTTTAAATCCATTTCTCTCTTGCATCGTTTGCCACTTACAGGAGATGAAATGACCAGGGTTTTCTGGAAATCAATCAAGGATAAGCTTATTTTTCCCTTTGTGGAGTTGGACATAAAATACTTTGATCTTGGTCTTACTCATCGCGATGCCACTGATGATAAGGTTACAATTGAAAGTGCAGAAGCTACTCTTAAGTGAGTATTTCTCCCTTTATATATGTTTTCCTTTCTAATGAAAACTGTTCCCTAGAGAGTGAAAATGGCTTAACTTATAATTTTAATTAACTTAATATACATCTGAAACAGATGGTTTTTACGCATTTTTATTTGCAATGTCTCAGTTCTTAGTATTTGACTCTATTGTTACTCTTCTGCATAACGTTTGGCTGGTAATATAGATAGTTATACAAATAATTTAGTTTTTGTTGTGATTATGATGGAGCATTTATGTGGCATTGAACCCCCCCTAAAATATCATTGGTCATTTTAGGTACAATGTGGCTATCAAGTGTGCAACAATAACTCCAGGTATGCATTCATTTCATTTATGTGCATGAATTCATTGGATTTTATGTGCGCAATTATATTCTTTTTTGAAGAACTTGGAAACAATGATCACATAAGAGTTTTTTTTTTTTTTAATTACAGATGAAGCTCGTATGGAGGAGTTTACATTGAAGCAGATGTGGAAGAGTCCAAATGGAACAATTAGGAATATTTTAAATGGTCAGTGAATTTGCAGTTATGAGGACCATTTCAGTGTCCTCCAGATCTCCATAGTTGAATATGTCTTTCATTTTTGGTTAAACTGTTTTGCATTTCTCCAGGCACTGTTTTCAGAGAGCCAATCATTTGTAAGAATGTTCCTCGGCTAATCCCAGGTATTTCTGTAGTTGTGCTTACATTGCAGTTCTTTTCTTCCAAATATGGATTGGTGTTGATGGAATGTTGCTGTTTAAGGTTGGACAAAGCCCATTTGCATTGGAAGGCATGCTTTTGGTGATCAATATAGAGCAACTGATGCAGTTATTAAAGGAGCTGGAAAACTGAAATTAGTGTTTGGTAAGTTCTTATTTTTCAGTAATTAGTGTTCAGAATTCTCATATTCTCTTATGTATGCTTTGTTTTTCTGCTAGTTATAATGAGTCTGTATCATGTTGCAGTGCCTGAAGGACAGGATGAGAAGACAGAGTTAGAGGTTTACAATTTTACTGGTGCTGGTGGCGTAGCTTTGTCCATGTATAACACTGATGAGGTGTGATTCTGCAGATCTCTTGATGACTTTTTAAGAAGCTAGATCGGAGGCTAATGATCTTTTGTGATGCAGTCCATCCGTGCATTTGCTGAGGCTTCCATGAACACTGCTTACCAAAAAAAATGGCCGCTTTATCTTAGCACAAAAAACACCATCCTCAAGAAGTATGATGGAAGGTATGAACTTAAATCTTTTTATTACTTATTCAACTTGAATCTTATTTGATGGGCCTTTTTATCTTTGTTTTGTTTATTAAACTAATGACGGCTGTATTTGTTTCAATGAAGGTTCAAGGACATTTTCCAGGAAGTATATGAGGCCAACTGGAAATCAAAGTTTGAGGCTGCTGGAATATGGTTGGTACCTCCGATGTTTGATTTAGAATGATGGAAGTTGCTATTAAGTAATGTTTTTAATATTTTGTATTATTGAACTGTTAGGTATGAACATCGGCTCATTGATGATATGGTGGCTTATGCTCTCAAGAGTGAAGGAGGTTATGTATGGGCATGCAAGAACTATGATGGAGATGTGCAGAGTGATTTCTTAGCCCAAGGTATGCCTAATGATCTGATAGCAGCCGACTAGATTTAGCACACTTTTTTTTTGGAAAGTTGAATGAGGATCTGCATTCAGTCTTCATTTTGCTGCTTAGCAGCTATACCGTTGCTTGCAAATCCTTCGTTTGATTTTGAATTTCTGGTTGCATGTTCATTTTTCATAGCAAGGGTTATTCGACTAACTTCTGATTACATTATTGTAGGTTTTGGATCACTTGGATTGATGACATCCGTACTGGTAAATCCGGGACCAACGATCAATATTTGTTTTCAGTTTGAATTTATGTTTTGGCATGTAAACTTACTACTTTAGAATTGTAGCTGTATCATTGGTTCCTCTGTACTCTCTAGTTGTACTTACTGTGTTTAAACATGTCATTTTGTTCAAATCCTCTTGACCATGTAATATTGGCTTACCCCTAAACTCTCATGTACAGGTATATCACTGCATTAAAATGCATTTTCAATCTATTTTCAGTGAAAATATGGTAGAACTATGGCAAAAAAAATGGTAGAACTGTCAAATGGTGCCTTAGACATTGATTCCCTGAGCATAATTAGTATAGTGAGGCAGATAGTGGATGGGAGATTGGGGTGTAAGATGGATATATAAAGTTTACTGTACATTAGAAGTTAGTGGTGGATACAAGAGCTATGCTAACTTCACTCCCTTGTCTTGCACATGCATTCTTATCAACTCACCATGGTGTTGTATGGGTTTAGGTTTGCCCAGATGGAAAGACTATAGAAGCAGAGGCAGCCCATGGCACAGTTACCCGACATTTCAGAGTTCATCAGAAAGGTGGTGAAACCAGTACAAACAGCATAGCTTCCATCTTTGCTTGGTCACGAGGGCTTTCACACAGGTATATTAGCAAATTATTGTCGGGTTCTTTTGTATAATTTTGTCTGAATTATCAAATGAGGTTGTAAACATGTCCTTTTGGTGTGATAGGGCGAAGTTGGATGACAATGCTAGACTTTTGGACTTCACAGAGAAGCTTGAAGCAGCTTGTGTTGGAACAGTGGAGTCTGGCAAGATGACCAAGGATCTTGCTTTGATTATTCATGGATCCAAGTAAATATGTTTCTCTCTTAAGAATAGTTGCTTTGATTATTCAAGGATCAAAGTAAATATCTTGATGGCTCCATTTCTATGCTATATGATTTTAATATATATGCTTTTCTGCATTCTGTAGGCTTACCCGGGACCAGTATCTCAATACCGAAGAGTTCATTGATGCTGTGGCAGCAGAGCTGAAAGCAAAACTTGGCATCAAAGCATAAGTGTTAGTGGATAAATATTTAAGTTTGTATAATGTGCAAATTCTGTTTGTGAAGCTCAATTCTAGGGTTCTTGAAATTGATAGATGATTTTTTTTTTTTTTAATCACAGGATGTTTGGCAAGGTGATGTCTAGGATGAGAAAAAGCCTCATTATCGGGGAAGAAATTAAATAATAAAAAGAGAAGGAATGGGAGAAGGGGCCAGATGGAGAGGGCTATGTTTTGTTCCTCCTACTTGCTTCAGGAGATCCCTCATATTTGATTCAATTTCAATATATTTATCATTTTCATTGAGATGTTCGACAGGCTTATTTTAATTAATTTCCGATGAATTGCAAGGTTAGATTTATCTTTGACTAATAATCTCTTTTTTGTCGGTTCAAATTCGGTAATTATCTTCTGATTTGAAGGATTTGGATTTCCTAATTCAATAGATAAGTTTGTGTTGGTTTCAGGGGAAATATATATATATATAAAAAGTTCACTCTTAAAGAGGATTTTAATAAGCAAGCCCATCAAAATCTTAATGAAACTCAGGCTGATAATTATAGGCTAGTTCCGAAATTTAATGAAACTCAGGCGTATGTGCGAGCAGTAGATTAGGATGATTTTGAACAAACTATTATTATGTTGCTATTTGCTCGACTATGACGGTGTTTGTGCTGCCATTTGAGTATCTTCTCAAGCTCAAGGAAGAAGATGAAGTCTTTGCCGAACATTCCTTTTTATGCTTATATGCTGGATATATATACTTGAATACGTGTCTGCGCTTTGTATATATGACGTGCGTATATGTATATAAGAACGTGTATACTAATCTATAATATACGACCTTGTCTTCTTTGAGAAGTATCAATTGCTGAGTACACCAATAGGTTGTGAAACGCCTTTTTTGGGACCACTAAGATGTATTTGTCGTTATTTATACGCAACCGCCACCTTCTTTTGTCAATGGTGAATGATATTAGTATATGATATTTATGTATATTGCACAGATTAAATGTACATAAGAGTTACGTGTGAGATTTATTTATTGTATTTTTATTACGAGTCCAAGAAAATATTCTTTGTTCCTTTCGATATGACAAATTGTTGCAGGAAGAACGCAAAACTATTGGTCCTTCAGTTTTATTTGTATTCAAAACTATTCAAATTTTTAGTCCTTTTCTTTTATTAGTATTCCATTGCTTAGTATTTTACTTTTAAAACTATTTCATTATTTAGTACTCATAATGACTACCAAAGCTTATTTTAAACAACTTAGCGATTTCATTAACAAAATGATGAGAGAACACAAAAAAAGATGTAATACTAATTCCAAATCAACCAATATTACATACCAAAAACCATACTTTTTAACCATTTTATTACTGAAGATATTACAATCCAAATTTTATCGAAATATTATTAAAAAAAAATACGTTGACTTTGAAATCAAAATAAAAACAAACAAAAGAAGCATTGTTTCAAAAAAAAGCCTGCAATAGGATGGGAGCAGTAGGTTAACCACATTCATAACTGTTCTATAACTACGAAAATTTTAAAAATTACTTCCATAATCATTTAATATTAACCGTGGGTACCTCAGTTAACCATTTAAATTTTTTAAAAAATTATTTTCTCATGTTTCTATTAAAATCTGTTAAAAAGTTAAACACAATAAAATAAACTAATATTCTTTAAAAAAAACTTATAAATATATAGTCTGGAAATCCAAAAAACATAAGTGGATTAAAATACTAATAAAATAAAACAAATTATTTAAAAAAATTCATAATGTAGAATAATTTGTAATTAGTTTTAAAATACTATTAAAATAAAAATTCATATGTTATTAGTTTTACTTTTTAAGTTATAAATTGCAGTACATATTTGGATAACATAGCAAAATTACAAGTTTTTTTATATACATTTTAATGGTTGCTGGTTGGATTATGCAAATAACTATTCTATAACCATAAAAAATAAGCGGGTAAAAGTTTTAGCGGTTAACACATACTTAATTTCGTAACTGTTCCATAACTATGACTGTTAATGATTTTTATTTTCATAATCGTTCCAAAACCAATAGGGTACTATCATATTGGTTATTTCACGATTTTGGCAGTGCGGTTAGGTTAACCACGAAAATTTGTTCCGCTGCCATTCCTACATGCAACTACACCAATAACATATTTAAGCCCATGTATATTAAATTTAACCAAAAAAAATAAAAATAAAAATGAATATAAATTAGAACAGTATGCCTTAATACAACATAATAGATTTAATTATATAATTAAAAATAGAATTCTTTAAGATAATATGATTGTAAATATGAATGAAATTAGTTAGCTTTTATTTTTTTTTTTTATAATATACTAATTTGAATTGTATTTTTCAAGTTTTATATATTTGTATACCGATTGTTATGCTTGGAATACCAAAATCCCTTTGTTTTGAGTATTTGACAAATTTACTTGAATTTGTGATTTACTAATGTGGTTTCAATTATCTAAGTGCTGTTCCAGCAAGTCTAAACTCAAATAAATCAAGATAAACCTTTAACTTGCTAAAAAATTAAATATATAAACAAATCTTGTAAGTCGCGCACACTACCTAAGTTGTCTCGCGCGCTAAGGGTGCCATAACAACCTAGCGCCCAAGTGAGAATTTGTCTCACACGCTAAGGGGCCAAAACAGTCCAGTGCCCAAGAGAGATTTCATCTCACATGCCACACTATCTACTGGCTCGCTACCTTGGCAGTTGATCTTCACAACGACCATGTCTCGCAAGCTACATTCCAGTCTCCCATGTGACGTTGCTTCGATTAGCACCAACAGCTAAGTCATTAAATGCAAAGCTAACTCAATAGGGAGTAGTTACAAAATCCGTTGAGATGTGTCAATGAGTAGTAAAGCACGCAACCTTTACGACTCTCGCGCAACCTATGCAAAATCAGAGATCAAACTTTAATTCAAAGGAGCAATGGCTAGAATCTTCAAAGTGGGTATAAAAAATACACCCACTTACAATCATTAAGAGATTGAACAACTAGAAATTTATTAAGAGCTTTCCAGTTTTCAACAAACTCTTATTCATTTCATTTTATTCATCTTGTAATCAATTCTTTGTATTGTGTTAGTTGAGTGAGCATTAAACTCAACATTGTGAGTTGTAAGTTTTAAGTGAGCTAGAAATTCAAGTGTTAGGTTGCAAGGTTTAAATGTGAGCCTTAAACACTAAGTTAGATGTAACACCTCAAATCCGCCTTATAAACAAGACAATCTAAGGTGTCACATGTGTCCTTCAACGGTACTCAGAACTTCATTTTTTATTTATTTTAATAGTTACATCATCCCATTACGTCACAATAATTTATTTTACAGTAATTCAGAAAATTCTTTACAATATTCTCAGTATATGCCATGCTAATGCTTTGTCAGATTCGGTTGGGACTCTGCTTTACTGGTTCTTTCTTAACTTCTACTTCTGGCACCTACAAGTTAGTAAAAACTAACTTGCTAAGCGTTTTTCTTAGTGGATACTTTACACAAACATTTCAAATATTACATTATAAGAGTTCACGTCAATATAAATATCAGGTAGTGCACAACATAGTATTGTAACACGACATAGCATTTATTCACAGCAAGTTGAGAAAAGGTAAAGTATCAAACCTGAAAATCGCCCGCAAAATGATCCTACGCGGATATCCTTTAATTCCCACGCGTCTCGGTGGTTCCAGGTCCTAAAAATAATATTTAAGTATTTTTAATAATTTACATAATTTAGTTTGAGTCCCTAAATATTTAAAATTCAATAAATAAT
>CATIWJ010051045.1:0-23962 GCA_949640765.1 Croton laevigatus | reverse complement strand
AATTGAAGAAAGATGGCTCAAACCCCAGCTGCATAGAGGAGTTCTCAAACTAATTTTTGTTTCCTACTAAAAAACTTGAGTTATAGACCAACAAAACCCAGACATAACCCAGCTACATATACCTTTTGTAGGACAAAGGTGACAACAAATTAAACTTTTAGATTTAACTTTGGGAATCGTTTTGAATTTGGAAAAAAATACGGACTCGATGTTAACTTTTTTTACGAATTCATACGTAAATGATCTTCCAAATTTTAAAGACAATAGATGAAAAAAAAAAAGGGTCAATTGACCCTCCTTTGCCAAACATACGTTCGCCACTGATAGACAAATGCGAAGCAAAAATACATGAATCTTATCAAGCATCCTCAACCCTTAACGAGGATCCAGTTCAGTAATTGAAGCCTCGTTTATAGATTGTGGGACACGTCGTGAGGGCTCTTTCTCTGTCTCTCGTACCCTTGAATTATGTCTAAGTGAAGATGACATATCTGAGTCATTGGTGCCGTGCATAAAAAATCCTGGTTCCGAAGGTACAGGAAGAGACAGAGAATAGCTATTCAGCATGAGAACTACCGATGCCATGTTAGGCCTTTCTGCTACATTCTCTTGAACGCACAACAATCCAATATGGATGCACCTCATTATTTCACTTATAGAACTTCCTGTTCTCAATATAGGGTCTACTATACTTATGTATGTCCCTTCCCTCCAATTTTTCCACGCCTGCATCCAAGGTTTATCAATTAATCTGTGTTATTAATAAATTTTTTAGTCGAAGAGAAGGATTGATCTCAAATTTATTTATACATATGTATATACGCTTACTAGACATCTACTTAAGTCTTGGTGTGTGTTATACATTTACAATAATTTACATATATATGTACTTACGTAGCTCACAAGATGTTCCACATTCTCGCCATTGCAGTAGGAATTATTCTTTTGACCACAAATGATCTCTAAAATTAGAACCCCAAAGCTAAATACGTCTGATTTAATTGAGAACTGGCCACACATTGCATACTCTGGAGCCATATAGCCACTACGTACAAATTTCAGATGTAAGTTTCGATCTTAAATATACTGGGTTTCCACTCTGTTAAGATATACTTACTATGTTCCCACAATTCTATTTGTGTTGTCGTGAGTTTGATCCATCACAAACAACCTTGCCATGCCAAAATCTGAAATTTTTGGATTCATCTCTTCGTCTAGTAAAATATTGCTAGCCTTCAGGTCACGATGAATTATGCGAAGCCGTGATTCCTCATGGAGGTAAAGAAGGCCTCTGGCAATGCCACTAATGATCTGGTAACGCTTGTGCCAATCCAAATGCATTCGCTTGATTTGATCTACCCATTCATAAAATCATCTTGACCACTGTAGAATCTGAAATACAAAGTTTTTTTTTAAAAAAAAAAAAAGGAAAGAACTATTTGATTTCTTACCAAAGATGAAGTTATCAAGGCTGGTGTAAGGCAAAAATTCATAGATAAGAAGCTTTTCATTTCCTTCCAAGCTAAATCCTAAAAGCCTAACTAAATTCCTGTGCTGAAGCTTGGCCACCAATAGTATTTCGTTCTTAAATTCCAAATCTCCTTGTACTGAGTCTTTAGAGAGCCTTTTAACTGCAATTTCTTGTCCATCTGAAAGCGTACCCTTATAAACAGCACCAAATCCACCTTGGCCTAGCTTGTTTTCACTGGAAAAGTCATTTGTTGCAACTTTAATTGTTTCAAAATCGAATTGCAATGAATTCATGATTGTGATTTCATCTGTAGCTGCATAAGAGGTTAAAGGCAATGCCAGTCTACTTTGGAAAATAAAGTCAACGCCAGTCAATTTTTACTTACTTTCTTCAGGTTTTGATTTCGGCTTCTGTTTTCTTAAAATTATGCATATGAAAACGACAAGTAGTACAGTGCCAACAGTTACTGGAACAACAATGATAACAATATTATTTGCTTTGTTTCTTTTCTTCCCTGCAAAATCCAGTTATGATTTTACTAAATAAGGCCTGATTCCGAAGAATTAGCGGATTATGGGAAAAAAATCATTATTATAACAAAAGTTCATAAGTTTACCCTCTGATGCTGTTGTGGGTGGAACCCGTGATTCTTGTTCCGGTGGGGGCGGTGGAGGTACAGCAGCTGTAGTACTTTCGAAAAAGGGATCTATTTCAAACCTGACATTGCAATTGGGTTTTAATACTCTGCCTCCGATCTTCCCATTAATTTGTGATGCTGGAATATCTGAAATAGCCCAATTCAAGCAACGGTCGCAGGTCTGTCCTGACAAATCAGGAGTACATTGCACAAGTCCATATATTGTATAAAATCCTGACCTCTTATTTCCTGTTGCGAATTTCCTAGTCGAGTTCCCTGATTTGGCTATATTTTTTAAGACAGTCAGTAAATCTTGCATCACCTGATTAAACTGACTCAACTGCGAGCTCGAAACGTTCTCCGGATTCCAAATTTTCAAAGAAGTAATAGTTTGATCAATGTCTCCGAATATATTTCTGTCAGAGTACCGGAGCATACAGTAATCCTGATACAGGACTGCTTCTTTCTGATATGGACATTCCAGTAAGATCCTGCCTGTAGAATTCTTAATGCAATTTCGACAGTCCAGTAGCTGAATATCCCCTCTACAAAGTGCTGTAGAATAGACTTGGTTTGGAACTTCACCAATGGTGAGATTGTAAAATCCAATGTCAGTTTCGTTGTCATCAGCAAGGGAAGAAAGAAGGGTGTTTAAATATCTCTTGTAAGTATCATTAGCTGTGTAGTTTCCTGTATTAGAACAGATGTGTGGCCATAGAATTGGCTGGCCAAAAATGAAATTAGCTAGAAGAACAAAACTGCAATAAAAGAAAGACAGAAATCTTGAAAAAGCCATTAATGGTGTATCCTAATTTCTAATTTGCACAATTTATTTTACTCATTTTTGTAATATTAAAATGTGTAATTTTGAAAAAAAAAAGTGTATTCTAATAAATTTTGCAATATTCAAATTAGCATCATAAAAAAATCTCAATTGAACCACTAAAAATCTGACATCTGAACATTTTTTATTATTTGATTAACACTTGGTCAGTCAGTATTATTCTATCTGTTTCTGGAAATTGTTTACAGAGTCAAGAGCTAACGAGACCTTTTCAAACATTTCGTGGTGATCGTTTAAACGCGCAATTCTATTGCCGTTTTGTTTACGTGATGTATACTAGAAAATGTTTGTAGTATGTTGAAAAATGAAGATATTATATGATATATTGGAAGAAATTTAAGATAACCAGCTGTTGAAAGTTGATTATGAGTTTGATTTCTCATCTCCTGGTTTGTATGGTCAAAGTGTTTGACCTGTGGCCTTAAATCTCTCTGTCATATATAATCTACTTCTGATTGTCATATTATTATATTCATTATTACATTATGGAGGCTCTCATAAATCAAACCCATCCTATTTAAGAATCCTAAAATTTTTAGATTATTTTAAACTCCCCTTACCCCAGTGTATTGTTATAAATGTCTTTAATTAATTAGTTATTTCTCTAATTGCCTGTTGGTTTGCGGTATTGCTTAGGTGTAGGTAAGTCTTTGGCGGAGCCACATTAGGCTCATTGGGTTCACTGGGCCATATATTTAAGAATATGTATATATAATATAAAGAATAAACTTAAAGCAGGTAGTGTTTTCACATTTGTCCATTCCTTTAACAAATTTGGCCTCATTTTTCCTCTCATTAATAAATTAGGCCCCTAGGCCCCCTTTCCAATTGGGCTGGCTCTGCCCCTGACTCTTTCTCATTATTTCTTAGACCCTGTGAAATTCATTTTGGAATTGTCTTCATGTACTATGTCAAAATGGACGATAAATAATCAATCTGTGCATGATCTACAATGCAAAATAGTTTTACCGATTGGAACCTATTGGATATGATTTGGAAGTATGCATTATCGCTGAAGGACAGCTGAAATTTCAACAAAGAGATACTGTCACGACCCAGAACAGGGGCCGCAACAATCCTAGGGTAGGGGTAAGAGTAAGGCCACCAACCACATGTAGGAATTTTACATGAATTAATTTTCGATGAAAATTTGTCATGGTATCGCAATTTAATCATCATACCCAGGATCGCAAACATGTGGGAAAACACTTCCAAATAAATATGCAATACAATCTCCCAACTACCACAAAATAACCAAATAAGCTCATGCTTACAAACTCATAACATTTCAAATTCTTTACCAATCCATATAGCCAACTTTGGAGAAGTTATAACTACTTCCTTAAACACGTATATTTCAGATGTTAATTATATTTTCATAAACTTAACATAAGACATTTACTATCTAGTTAACGAAAATAATCACCATGGAGCATCTAAAACACTTACTTTGCTTTTGCATGTAGCACTTCAGAGATTCTTGTAAATAAAAACTTCAAGTATCTAAATAATACCTGAAAAAGGTTTATTCAAGAAAAAGGGCGAGTTTGAAATTCAGTGAGTAAACAATATAACCTCATTTGTTTGATTTAAAATTCTTGGTTCCTTGAAAGATTCAAATCATAAAGAGATTTTGAAAATCGATACCATTTTATGAAACATAAAATCCATAGCATAAAAAAAATCATAAAACTCGACTACTTTTATAATGACCGAAATAAACCATAATTTAATATAAAGCAGAGGCCGTGCTTTGGATATGCTTCGATAAAGCCTCTTGCGGGCAACACAAAGCGGATCAAACCTTGTGCCTAGAATTGTTGAACCCCCAGTTCTAGCAAGGGTCATGGAAAGTTATACCGCTCTCAGTCGGTCATATGCACACTGCTAATGTTTTTTACTAGTATCCTCATCAGTAGGATATTTCTTTCAAACTTCCATAGCCTTTGGGTCGTGGGATCATAAACATGAAAGTTTATCATAAAAGAGAGTCATAATTCGTAATCATCTTTTGAAAGTTCATACATTAATCATATGGTAGAATAGTTCAATCATATTAAATTATTCATTTTGGAATTACCATTAAACAAAAAGCACAAATGGCTAGAAGGATTTTACAAGTATAGAATATATATTGATTACTCACAACTTTGAAAACCTTGCCAAGATACAATGCCTTCTTCTATCTTCCGTTTCTTGATCATTGATTCTAGCAACTTCAATATATGTGAAAAGCATATCAATTAATCATTCATAAATCATAATACTACTAATATTAGAGCTTTCACTTCTTGGTTTTACTTAATCTATCTTCTAATACGTAACTCTTTCTTAAAGCATAAATTTATAGTCATGACTTAAATTGGAACTTATTCTTTATTTAGTTATTCTTATTATGAATACACTTTACATGCTATGGACTTAAATGATTTCTATTCATATACTGTATTAAATTTTCAGTTTCACTTAACCGTGACATGCTTCTTGTCTAATAACTTTCTCAATTTCGAACCAAATTGAATGAATCTTGTTTTTAATTGAACTAGAAATATAATGTAATCACATTCTACAAGCTCACATTATTTGAAGTCGGCCTTAATGTTTAATACATTTTTTTAACTTGACATTTTGCTGTTGCTGGGACAGCATTAATGTTCCGTACTAAATGTCAATTTATCTCTTAATCCCTAAGTCCTGAAATTGTGAAACTTTCCAGATCTATATTAGACATAACAAGGATGAAGTTTCATGTTTCATATTTTGCCTAACTCCATCGCTAAGTTCACCGTATTTGCACCGCAAACTCAGACAATGAATCTGCCACAGAAACAGAGGCAGCTTTACTGTCCTGTAGAAACCATCACTTTTCTCTTAATCCCTATGTCCAAACATCATGAAACTCTCCAGATATTTAGTAAACATACTAAGGATTAACATTCCTTTTTCGTGTTTTGCTTAATTCTCTCATTAACTCTATCATTTTTGCTCAGCAAAGTGAGACGGCGAATCTGCCAGAAACAGGGACAGCCGCCATTCTTTGGCTTTAATTTTTCCTAACCATTTTAGAGTCCTCGCAAATCTGTTCTCATGCTTTTACATACATATAGAACATTCAATTTAATGTTTAACATTTATCTAAATCATTTTCTATCAATCCTTAATCACAACTCCAATTACATCTTCTCACATAATCCATCATAACTTCCACCTTCCTATCAATTATACATTTTCTAGTCAATCTATTAAATTTCCAGCATATAAACCTAATATAAAACTTGAATTTTATTGCCATCTTCCATTCAAACATTTAATAGAACACTTAGTTTGCATAATGTTCGTTCAACTTATAATCATAATTGCTTAATTGTTTACTCTGAAGATATACCAATTCTATAGCAAATTGGTATCTATTAGTTCCAATTCAACAAGACAAATAGAATAATCAAACTCCTATTTTGCATATCTCCTTTAGTTATCAATAACCAGAATTTCAGTTGTTCATTCTAAAAATTATAGCAAACTATTTTCTATCATATGCTCACTTCAACAAAACAAAGTCAAATTGAATACCAAAGTTCATAGTTGCTTCTATAGTTCTTAGATGCACTCCTTGGATTTTATTCTTATTATTATTTGTTGACTACCTTAAATTCCTATTCTTTAATTTACCGAATTTCTTAGAGTACAATTAAAACAGAATTTCATTACTTTCATAAGCATTCTGTTTCTTTTCTAACACCACTTCACGTTCTCTCTTTCCCTTTATCAGATGTAATTTTCAAATTAGCATAAGCCTTTAAATTTCTGGTTGTTACAGACACAGTTTAAGATAGGGATAACGATAATTTTGGAGACTAGGCTCTAGCTCAAGGGGAGGAGGATTGCCCAAGTCTTATCCTTACTCCAAATCGATGCGAAGCACAATATAAGCAGATTCTGATAAATTGTGTGTTTCTTTGCATAAGTTAGCAAAGTGGTGATTTTAGGGATTTCTGTAATCTTAATGTGACTTATCAATGTGGTTAATTTTAACCATTCGCAACGGTAACCTTTTATTCTGCCTGCAATCAAGTATGATTGATATGAACTTTCATTGCTAACATATGTGTGAAAAAGTCAATAAGGATGAAAATTTAGCTTCTTGAACCTGTTAAGCTACCAGGATTTGCCATTATTTTAAAGATGTAGCTAAACTTTAGATCATTTAATTTTCATGAGGCTCAAAAATATTTTATTATTTTCTTGTTTTACAAAAATTTGGAATCCTAATCAATATAACATTTCAAATATCTACAAAAATATCCCCAATAAACCAATGAAAGAAAAAATAAAACAAATACAATATCCAAAATTTCTATTAAACAGTCCATAAACAAGTACTTTTGAAGAAATAAAATTCATACTAAAGCCGTTATCGAGGATATAAATCGGTAACTGAAGAATCATTTCTGGACAATGGAAGAGTTTCAGTTTTCGAATCCGAGGATTCTATCATCCTTGACCTTGAATAGTGGCCTGTTGAGGAAGACATGTTCGATAGAGTTCTGCTGTGCATGAAGAATGCTGGCTCTGAAGGTACAGGCAGAGTAAGAGAATGGCTATTTAGCATTACAACAACTGAAGCCATATTTGGCCTATCAACCACATTTTCCTGAACACATAGTAGTCCAATATGTACACATCTCATAATTTCAGTACTTGGACCATTTCTCAAACTCGGGTCTATAAGGGTCATTGCTGTGCCTTCCCTCCAATTTCTCCATGCCTGAAAAAAGTCATACAATATCTGTGTTGTCATGGTATTTCTCTATCTGTTTTACGGTTCACGCCATATTCTTACAACAATGTTTTCACAAAAAAATTAAATTACTTACGCTGCTTAAAAGGTCTTCAATGTTCTCTCCATTGCGAAAAGAACTATTTCTTTGACCGCTCAAAATCTCCAGTACTAGAACACCAAAACTAAATACATCTGATTTAACTGAGAATTGTCCATGCATTGCGTACTCTGGAGCCATATAACCACTATATATACAACAGGAACATTTATAAACGCAGTTTAATTTGGGATTATGTTAATTAATCAATCAGATTATATGCTTGGATTTAAATACTTACTAGGTTCCAACAATTCTACTAGTATTGCCTTGAGTTTCATCCATCACAAATAATCTTGCCATACCGAAATCTGAAATTTTTGGATTCATCTCAGCATCTAATAGAATATTACTAGCTTTCAGATCACGATGAATGATTCGAAGCCTTGAGTCCTCATGAAGGTAGACAAGTCCTCGAGCTATGCCACAAATGATCTTGTATCGCATTTCCCAATCTAAATTTCCTTGCTTTGTTGGATCTACAAAATTTTATATAATACAAATAGACATTGAATTTATGGTATTTAGTTTCTCAATTATTATTAACTGCATATTTCCATTTATTTCTTACCAAATAAGAAATGATCAAGGCTGGTATTTGGCACAAATTCATAAATAAGTAGCCTTTCATTTCCTTCCAAGCAGAAACCAAGAAGCCTGACTAAATTTCTGTGCTGAAGCTTTGCCACTAAAATGACTTCATTTTTAAATTCTGAATCCCCTTGTCCTGAATCTTTAGAAAGCCTTTTGACTGCTATTTTTTGTCCATTATATAGTGTACCCTGCAAACCAGTTTCCATTTCAGAGATCGAAAATTAAACTCAATTCAATTAGTATTATTTTCATATATTGGCTTCTCTAAAAAGCATGCAAATGTTACCTTGTAAACAGCACCAAATCCACCTTGTCCAAGCTTATTTTCATCAGAGAAGTTATTTGTTGCAGCTTTAATAGTTTCAAAATCCAACTGCAAAGATTCTGCACTTTCAATGTCATCCACAGCTTCACGCCCTGATGAAAAAGATAAGTTAATTAGCCTAACACATGTATTAAAGCAAGCAAGAAACTGTTCGACAAATCTATTTTTACTTACTTTCAGCTTTTTCCTCTAGCTTCCTTCTCTTTCGGAAAAAGATGCAGAAGCATATAATGACTAATACCACAACACTGACAATTGGAACTACAATGATAATGATTGTTCGTGCTTTATTGCCATCCCTTCCTGAAAAAATCAACTCAATTCTATCAAGCGTTAGAGCCTAATACAGGTTTAGAGTTCTCGCGCCAGATTAGTCAGTACGTTGGACTTTCAAATACTAGCGGAATCATAAAGAAAAAGGTTAATAAAACATGGATCTTATAACACCTTAATTAACTAAGCCCACATACCTTCTGCTGGTGGAGAAGGAGGCGGAGGATCCGACGGAATTTGGTAAAACAGGATATTTTCAAACCTGACATCACAGCTGGGTTTAATTATGCTTGCTCCTAAACTTCCAGAACAACATCCAGGAATATTCTCAATAGCCTGACGTAAACAATCATCGCATTCCTGGCTAGACAAATCAGGTGTACATTCCGTAAGTGCATATACATTACTAAAACCTGCACTTTCAGTTCCTGAAGCAAATTTTCGTACTGAGTTTCCTGATGATGTCTGGCTCCGAAGTCTGCTCAACAGCATTTCCAATGCTTGAGTGTACCGATTCTGGTCCGAAGCATTGTTCGTATTCCAGGTATAAAATATAGGTGATCCTTCCATCACACCAAATAATGTCCTGTTGGAGTATCGGAGAGTGCAAAAATCATATACCCCAAAAGCTTCCTTCTGGTTTGGACATATTTCTATGATCTTACGCGTAGCGTTGCTGATACATCCTCGACAGTCTTCAACCCCAATATCACCTCTACAGAATCCAATTGCATTAACTTTGTCTGGAGCATCTCCGACGGAGAAATTGTAAAACCCACTTGAAATTTCTGCGTTGGAAGATAATGATGACAAGAGATTGTCAAGGTTTCTTTTGTAGGGGTTGTTGGTTGTGTAGTTTCCTCTGTCGTTGTTACAGTTCTGGTGCCTGAAGTCTGGTTGAGCAGTGGCTTCAGAATTCAGCCGCAGGAGTAGGTGTAATAGCAGTAGTAGTACAAAATAATAACAGGGAAATAAAAATGTTGAAGAAGGAGCCATTGAAGTTCTGCAAGCCATTGAAACAAGCAAGTATTGTTCAAATTATATGCAAATGATGAGTATGTTAATGAAGTTATACGAAGTTACGAAATTGGAATATTTCAATGCTGAATATATCTGCAATGGATGGTTGAATTGTTTTAAATTTTTACTTTAGAAAATATTTTTATTGAGGCGGTCAATAATATTAGGCCTAATTAATCATCCGGAAATCTAATTCCAAAAAAAGAAAAATCATCTGGAAATCTAGATTTTTTGAACTTGTCAATGATATTCAAGGGCTTGGATTCTTTCAGTCAAGGCTTGCAACAGAGGCCCAATAACCATTTGTAGTAAATATCACAATTTATAACTTAGTTTTAAGTAAATATTAAATATATATTTGGTATTTACAAAAATAGCATAATATATTTTAAAAATATATATATATATTCTTATATTTTTTTTTCATAGTGAAAGAAGTATTATTTTCCTAATTATTAAACATATTATACATATTACGCTATTTTCTTAAAAACTAAATATATGTGTTATTTTATTAAAAAATAACTATATACTAAAATCGCCATTTAAGAAAAAAAAATGCAAGTAGCAATTTTTTTTTTTTTTTAAACTTCTAATGTAATAAATAGCATAAAATTTTATAAATGTAATAAAATAACAATTTTGGGTAATTAAAAATATTAAAATCAAAAAATGCACTCAATAAACATATTATATATATATATATATATATATATATATATATATCTCTCTCTCTCTCTCTCTCTCTCTCTCTCTCTCTCTCTCTCTCTCTCTCTCTTAAAAATGAAGCTATTATATGATATTTTAGAAGTAATTTAAGAGAACCAGCTGTGGAATATTGATTACAAGTTTGATTTCTTGGTTTTTATGGTCAAAGTGTTTGATCCATGGTTTTAAATCTGTGTCATCTTTAGTCTATTAATTGTCATATTATTATATTCATTATGCCTTAGACCCTGAGATTCATTTCCGAATTATATTCTTGCGCCGCCGCGTCAAAATGGACGATAAATACTCAATAATCAATCTGTGCATGATTTATAATGTAGAATAGTGATTATAATTTTATTATTTTTTGTAAGTTAATTTTTATTCAAAATGATATTTTTTCAATATGAAAAATTTTGGTTCTATTCAGAATTGGAATTGAAAAATCGCAACCAAATCCGGAGCCGGAATCGAAAAATGGGTCTGCTTGTGGTTCTAAATTTCAAAGAACTGTCAAAATAGTTTTGGTTTCGATTCCGGACCTAACAGGAACATACCTAGATCTAGAACGGCTCAATCCTAGTCTCCAGATATACAAAAGTGCTTACGTGGCAGCTCTGGCGAGAGAGTTGACGGAAGTTGCATCGTCAACAACCAAAATGTTATAAGTGTAAAAGTTCAGCAACCAAACGCAAACTTTAAAAGTCCAGCAACCAAAACAAAAAGGCCGCACAAGTTGAACCACCAAAAATTTAATTATCCCTTTCAGAAAAGTCAATGCATTAATGACAAGCACACGAAAAGATGAGAAATTACTAATGGGGCTTGGCTCCCGTGGTAAGCAAAGCAAAGTAAGGTCTCGAGTTTGATATCTTGTGAATGTAAAAAATTCTTGTTGAAAGACTCACCCACCATAGCTAGGTGTGCACCCGGGTCGACCAACCGATTAGTTGGAGCGAAGCTCTGAATACCGTGGCGGGCAACAAAAAAAAAAAAAAAAAAGAGAAATTAATTTTGACCTTTTCAAGAATTGATAGTCAAAGAGAGAGGCGATGATGTTTCTTTACCCTTTCCCTCCGGAATTCTCCTGTAAATTTCCTTAATTACTAAACTCAAATGGAGAATTCAAGAACTATATTTTTTGAAGAATAAGTTCAATGAAATTTGAAAAAACAGTCTAATGAGTTCTAATGGCTTCATGGAAATATGATTTGTTCCTTAGTTTCAGAGGTGGAGACACGCGCACGAATTTCGCAGATCATCTATATGCCGCTTTGGTTGGGAGAGGAATAAATGCGTTTAGAGATGAAAATAGCCTTGCGAAAGGAAAAGAATTTGGCCCTGAAATTCTTAAAGCAATTGAAGAATCCAGATCTTCAATTGTTCTGCTCTCCGAAAATTATGCTTCTTCAGCTTGGTGTTTAGATGAACTTGTTAAAATTCTTGAGTGCAAGAACAAACAGGGTCAATTAGTTTTTCCTGTATTCTATAAGGTTGATCCTACTGATGTAGAAGAACAGACTGGGAATTTTGGGGAAGCTTTTGCTAGGCTGAAGCTTGGAACGACTGACGACAAAGTCAATCAATGGAGGATAGCTTTGATGGGTGTCTGTAAAGTCAACGGATGGGATCTAAAACAATATGGGTAAAGATTAAACTCCTACTAAGTATAATTTTTTAGAGAGATCATAATAGTCTTCTCATAACCTTATTTGGCATAGATGTAGAATAGAATGCTCTTTCGAAAGAAAAAAGGAAAAAAAAAATTTAATTACGATGGAAAAATTTAATAATTACAATTTAATTGGTTCAAACATAATAATATATTCTTCTACTATTGTCCCGTCTATGATAGGCATCTGATAAACTTGTTCCTTATACTTTCATAATAGGTATGAGACAGATTTTATTCAAGATATTGTTGAAGGGATATCTAATGAACTGAGTATTGAAACTCTTATAAAGAAACTCACGACTGATAGCCCTGCAGACCAACAATCTGCCGCAGGTGAAATCCGCCAACTTGCTAAGCTTGGTGCAGAGGCTATTGCTAAAGCTGGAGCAATCCCTCCTCTTGTGAGGCTCCTCTCAACACCCGACTCTTTAACTCAAGAACATGCCGTCACAGCACTTTTTAACCTTTCCTTATACGAAGATAACAAGAAAATGATCATGTCAGCTGGGGCAGTAGTCCCTGCTCTAGTGCATGTACTGGAGAAAGGCAGCATGGAAGCTCGTGAAAATGCTGCAGCCACCATTTATAGTCTTTCTGCTGTGGATGAATATAAAGAAAAAATAGGTTCTTCAGGGGCTCTCCCTCCACTGGTGAAGCTTCTAGGTGAGCGGACTCAGATGAGGAAAGAAGATGCTGCGGCAGCGCTTTTCAAATTGTGCATTTACCATGACAACAAAGGAAAGGCAGTGAGGGCTGGAGCAGTGTCCGTATTAATGAGTCTGCTACCGGAACTCAGCGGATTGTTACTAGAAGATGCAATTGGAATTTTAGGATTATTGGCAAGCCATCCTGAAGGGAAGACAGCCATTGGAGCTGCACAGGCAGTCTCAGATCTGGTTACAGTAATATCAAATGGATCGCCCAGGGCACAAGAGAATGCAGTAGGAATATTGGTGCACCTTTGTTCTGTAGACGAAATACATTTGATAGAAGCATATGCGCTTGGAGTAATGGAGCACCTAAGATATTTGGTTGGAAATGGAAACGAACGAGCAAAGAGTAAGGCTGAGCAATTGCTCAAGTACATGAGCCAGTTAGAGGAACAACAAACCAAAGTTATGCAAGAACTCAATCGGTCAAGTACATGAGCCAGTTGGTCGAACAACAAACCAAAGTTATATATGCATGAACTGAGATTTCCAAGTCAAGCTCTAAATCCCCTTGCCATTCACTTCTACCAATTCTGCTGATAGTTAACAGTTTTTTGCGCAACATTTGTCCATTTATTTTTTCTTGTTTCTTTGATCTCTGTCAGGAAAGTGGCCTTGGTTTGAAGGGCAAGGTGGGAAGACTGTGTCCTCTCTTGAATGTTGTTCATTTTGTTTGTGCTGGATGAGGACTGTACTTGAGACGAGATTTTACAGAGATCCATATCCATGGTTGGAAACAATAATTTTTTTTGGAAGTCATTGTTCAAAGTAATTTGGAATTAATTTTTTTTTTTTTTGGAAATCATTGTTGAAAGTAATTTGGAATTAATGTGCGGGTTATCAAAAATATAAACTGAATTATTAAATCGAAGTCAGTTTATTTATTGTCATAAATGTTTAGTTAATTGTTTTATTAATTTTAAGTTGTAATAATAGTTTGGCTACTATAAAAAGCCAATATCTCTATTTGTATTTATCTTCAAGTTGAAACAGAAAACATCGTCTCTCTTCTCCTCTCTTATAACTATCTCCTTCCTTTTCTAACAGTCAATCAATCAGAAATAATGAATTTATTATTCTTTTAGAATTCCCTTAATATAGTATTTGCAATTGATTAATCTCAAGATTCTACAACTAAAAAAGTAGAGGGAGGGAGTGGGGGTTGGTGTAGTGGGGAACTTGGAAGTGTAGTGGCTAAAGGTTTTGAGATTCAAGCCCCATGCTGCTAAGGATATCTATGTCAAAAAAAAAAAAAAAAGAGAAAAAAGCACTGGGAACCTTGTGAGTCAAAAGATTATTATTACAATAATGCAAGACAACAATTTATGTTACCTTTTTTTTTTTCATTATATTACTAAAAGAAATAACTTTGATGCGCAAACATATAGAAGAATTTGAGAAACTTAACATACAATAACGGCTTCTTTCTGGGTGGGACATAACTGTTTTAGAGCCAAACTTGAGTTTCTATATGCAACTAAGATAAGCATCAGGCTTTGCGTCTCTCCTCTATAAAGAGCAAACTTTGCCGGAATTTTGGCCGATGGAATCACTGTAAAAACCATTTTTCATTTTAGTACTATTCACGATCATGCTTCCTCCTTGTAGATGTAGCGGGTGTTAAGTAAAAAACACTGCTAAGTTCTATATAAAGAAAGCCAAATATACAATTAAAACCTAAACTTTTAGAGAATTTTCATTTGCAAATGACTATGTTAACAGTGAAATTATTAAAAACTCAATAAATTAGCACTCTATCCTTGTATCAAACTCGGACACGCACTCAAAGCTATGATTACTAACTCAAGGTAATGTGTGCCCTAAACTCAGAAAAGTATTGTGAACATAATTAATGATTTGGTTGACGACATTAAAACGGAAATATTACCGACTACCTCTGCTTTCTTCATATTTTTATATTCACTATTTCACCAATACCAATACAAATTCACTTTTCATCAATAACAATACAGAAATAATAATAATAAACAATTACTAACCCTTTAAAAAATTTATTTTTTCACCGATACCAATAAAAAATAATAATAAATAATTACAAAACTTACTATAAATAGAAATATAAACAACTTAAAAAAACATCCAAAAATAGAAATATAAACATCTTATAAAATCGGAGGTAATATTTATTTTTGGATACAACTTAACTTTTGGTGTATCCTCTATGTATGTTGAATTTTAAGTATTTTTATAAGTTTGCTTAATTTAAATTGGCCTAGTATAGTATATTTATGATTTTTGAATGCCACCATAATTTGTGCAAGTGACTGATTTGGCACCTAAATTTTTACAGACATCTATTTAGCACATAAAATTGTTAAAAACTAAACAAATTAGAATAGAACATATCTATGGGGCTAATAACTTGCAGCTATCAAATTGATCATTATTGTATACATTAGGTATTAAATTGGTCGCTATTGCATATTTCAAGTGTTAAACTTATTGAATTGTATACTTCAGACGTTGAGGGTGTCATTCAAAATTCATTGAAAATTAAGCCATTTAAAGTTTATATAAAACCTAGGGCGGCTATACTATTTTGACCAAGCAACCATTTTGGGTGTTATTTTTCAAAAACATTTTAATAAAACATATTGAGAATTTGTATTGTAACTCTAGATCACATCTAATAAATTTACCATAAATATTTATTTTGAATGTGAATTATTTATAGGATAAGTATTGATATTTTTTGTACATTATCTTTGATTCAATGGATATTTTCCAAAATATTAGGATGTTACAATTTTTTTTTAACATAGATCATTTCATTAATAAATAATTGCAGTTACAACAGGTTCCGTAGTAAAAAGGTCTATGTATTAATATTACAAATAAAACTCATTTTTAAGAATGCTCTTGCCAATTTATGTATAAGAAAGTTACTGGTTCTTGAAATAAATATACAAGAGGTATTATGACAATTAGAAAGTAATTTCTGGATATCTATGATAATATCCATCACTTGATAATGAATTCGATGTCTTTCTGTAAATTGCCTCAACTACCAATTTTGAATCATATTCAATAATGCAGTTTTTTCTAATTTTTATCTCTAGCCAGCTCTAAGACTGCAAATCACAAATACTTCTAAAATTAAAGAATCTTGCACATATTTAATTACTGAGTTATCCGGTCTACTACCTCACATTATTAATATATTGAAATTGCATATATTAGGATGTTACATTATTGATTTAGATCAATTTCCTTTTAATTAACATGATTCACATACAAAAACTTTAAAAAAAGTAAAAACCCCAATAAGCACATCAAAAGATGAGAAATTTTGTCCTTATTGCTTAATGATTTGAGGTCCTGTAAAAGGAGTGTGAAACAATCCAAGGGTAGACTGATAAAGACCAAATATTACAGGTTGAAATCCTGTTACGAGTAACTTAAAAAAAAGAAAGGAGTGTGAAACACAACATTTCCCCTCCCCCGATATATAAGGAAAAGAAAAAAAGAGTGTGAAAGGTAAATTGAGTTTAAACAAGGATAATTTATTTTATATTTCTAAAGTTTATCAAATCTCCTCTCAGGTTCTTCACTGTCGGAAAATCGTTTCGATGTTTAATCCGTTATACCAACGGAGATGGTCAACCTTTTTTTATCTTATAGTTTTACTACCCCTCTTTTAATTTTAATTTTAATTTTAATTTTAATTTTTAATTATAATAATAAAATTAAAAAATAAGAAGAATGAACAACTTGACAGAACCCAAAGGGTTGGCCTGGTACCAAAAATCAAAAGGTCCTGATTTCAAACCTTAGGGGTAACTAAAGGCAAAAAAAAAACTCGACAGACCAACTCCTTGTGTCGTCCATCAGACTCGGAAAATCACAGCGACCATGATTATGCCTTCATTCACATCGATTGGTGAGTGGAGTAGCGTTGGGTTGCAAACGAAGAAACGACGTTCTCGACGGAAGCTGCGTTGATGAAGAACTAATGTTGCGTGACTGGACCAGAGAGTAGCGGTGGTCCCGACGAACAGAGAAAATGGAGGTAGAGTCGGCGGTGGAAAGGTTGGCTTTGTTACAGGTTTGAGGTTAGTCGATTTCATTAGCAAAAATGCACAATTTCACTAGTGGGTTGTCACATATTCGTGCCTAATCTTTAATTTGTAAGACAAATCCGAACAAAATCTTCTCTTTTTGCAGTAAATTCAACAAAAATCCAAACTCATAAACTTGAACATTGCAAAATAGAGATAAGTAAAGAATACTGCCACCTGAAAGTCGTTTGATGACAAAGGGATTCTGCCGCTGCATCTCATATTCATAAATCCTTTTTGCAATTTTCTTTCTTTGGTGCATATAAGAGGAGAGGAGAGGAAGAGAAGCCAAAGAGAGATTGAAAGGGGGAAATTATTAAATTAAATTTTAATTCTATGAAAATGGCTTGCCGTGGTTTTTATTTTTGTTGAATCTTGATTTGCTTGTTGTAATTTCTTTTTCTGGGTTTTTTTATTAGTAAGGAGAGAAGGGTGGTTGTTTTGGTGGTGGCGGTGGTGTAGGCTGGGGGCGGTTGGATTAGGAAGGAGAGGAAGGAAAGTGTATTCTTTTTTCTTTTTTTCTTATTTATAATAATTACATTATTAATTTAATTATTATTATTATTAAAAATTAAATCAAATATACATAAAAAATTAAGAAGGATCAAATAGCATATTAGTTTAAGCTTTGTGGACCTAGAACAAAAATAATGCAAAGGGTGTTTTAGCCTTTTTAACACTATCTAACGGTGAAATGAATAAAAATTAGACGAAAAGATCCGAAAGTTAAATAGTATAAAAATTGAAGGACCAGTAATTAGCTTTCTAAAAGAAAGGATCTGAAAACAGATTTGATACCGTGGAGACATAAAAGAAATTAGCCCTTTAAACAATTGAAAGAAGTGCTTTATAGGAATTTTTATACAATGAAGCAGTTATGGCACGTCAGCGGTTGACGTGTCGTAACGAGCTAATACATGAACGATAAATGTTATTAACTTAAAAAAAATTAGTAAATGCATTTATTAAATACACTTGATTTATGTATTCATTACAATAATTATTTATTATTTTTCTTAAAATAATTAAAATTAATGAAATTTGTCGTTCATGTATTGGCTCGTTACGACACGTCAATCAATCAGAAAATAATGAATTCATTATTCTTTTAGAATTTCCTTATTATAGTAGTATTCGCAATTGATTAATCTCAAGATTCTACAACTAAAAAAGTACTAGGATAAGCATACAATTATCATTCCAAATAATGGCTTCTTTTTTGTTGGGACATACCTGTTTTAGCGCCAAACTTGAGTTTCTATATGCAACTAAGATAAGCATCAGGCTTTGTGTCTCTCCTCTATAAAGAGCAGTAGCATTAACTTTGCCGGAGTTTTGGCCGATGGAATCACTGTAAAATCCATTTTTCATTTCAGTACTGGAGAAGAAGGAAGAAAGAATCCTGTTGAAGTTTGAATGGTAAGTAGTAACATTTACGGGTGAAATTGCCATTGTTACTGCAAAAATAAGCCAGTGGAATTGACTGTCCAATGGCGAGAACAGGTGGGATAGAAGAAAAGAAGCCATCTTGAAGAACCCAAGTTTTTTTTTTTCGCCGGAAATCAACCCGGTTTCTAGAGCTTTGCCTTGACTAATCTAGGACGACTTGAATTGCGCACTGTCAGTAACGGGATAACTGCATACACAACCTTAAATCTAAAACATACTTAAGTGAATGCCACTTAGATTAAACCATATGTTTGAATCCTATCCCACTCGAATATGCTTAATTATGCTCTTACAAGGTCAAATAGTGCTAAATAATATTCGATAATTGCAGATTACCGGTTTTTTTTTTTGTAATGGTTAGTAAAAATAATTACTATTTATGAATTTCGGATTTTAGTAATTGGTAAAACAATCGTATTTTAATTTCGGTAGTAGTTATTAAACATACATATTGGTAATAACCAATATTTTCTACCGTTTTCAGGTTCGGCTATAAGATGCAAAATTAGAATTTTGTCGGTGGTAATTGGTAAAATACCAATGTGCTATCTTTTTTTTTTTTTTGGATTTTTATTATTTAACTGTTTATTTAAAAAAGAAATATAATAAAATAATATCATAATATTTTTCTGCAAATAAACTAAAAGTTGCGATTAAATTAAATTTTTATATTTTAAAAAATTATAATAAACTAAATTTATTTATTTAATTAAATAAAAAATAAGTAACAACGGTATATTTATATTTATTTTGTATTAATTTTTTTTATCATTTTTGTTAACGTATTTGATAAAACCGTATTCTCACTTACTAATTGGTATTAGTAATTGCTAATTGGTAAAAGAATTTTGTAATTGGTGAAAAAATATTGGTATTTGAAAAATGATCAATTGATTAACTATTTACCAAAAATTTGGTAATAATAACAGTAATAATAACCAATTGTTCTTCCCTAAAGTAAAATGCTTCCCGTAAGTTTTTTAGTCATTCTTTTTATAATATCAATTTTAGATTGTATTGACATATAAAAATCATATATAACTTATAAAAAAAATTAAAATACTATAAATAAAAAATAAAAATTAAAATAATATAAAAATTAATAAAAATATATAGATATGTAAAATGAATATCTTTAAAAAACTAGTTAACTTAGATGCTTTGAAAATTCTTTTGTCTCATGCATTGGTTGAAAAACAAAAACTATTTTGAGCCCAGCAATGCAATATCAAATTTATTTACATTATTTTTTCTATTTTGTTGTTTTGCACATAACATTTGAACGAAGACTAAAAAAAGTAAAACTTTAAAGTATTTTAATAGTCGTGTATTCGTATACTATCTCCGTCTTTTTGAATTCTTTACACTATAAAAATATAAATACCAAGAAATTACCAATATTAATACATATATAATAATAAATAATTACTAATTCTTTATACCACTTACTTTTTTATCAATATTAATAAAAAATAATAATAAATAATTACAAAACTTACTATAAATTAAAATATAAACAATAAAAAAAGTCATTTAAAAAAGGAAACGTAATCTTAAAAAAAACGGGAGGCAGTATTCTTTAAAAAAAGCAAAAGAAAAAGGCATTTATGGAATAATAATATCTGAATATGTGAACATATTGTTTTTATATTAATATCAGTCTGTCTTTTCCATTTATCACTTTTTAATTCTTGCCAGCAACCAATAATTGTACCTTATCAATGTACTTAATGTTTCACGTGATGTGTTTCTAGCGTTATACAAAAGGAATTTACTACACAGCAACCTCTGAATAGACCAAGCAAGGATAAAATTGACCCAAATAATTAATGCACTATCAACTACCAACTGATACTAAAATATGTAGATTTAAATTGTTATACATCACTCTCTCTTTCATTCCTTGTAATTATATTAAAAAAAAATAGACAATTAATAAAATATTTATTATTTTAAAATTTTTGATTATATTGGTCAAGTTTTATGTTTAATTATGTACACTAAATCAATAGCAACACAAATGCATATTATTCTATTCTTATAATGGTAAATTAAGTGTTTTTTTTATTAAATTAGAATTCGAATCCTTAATATCAGGACGTGAAATATTATTTTATAAATTGTCTAGATATGGTAAATTAAGTGTTTTTTTTATTAAATTAGAATTCGAATCTTTAATATCAGGACGTGAAATATTATTTTATAAATTGTCTAGATAAAAAATTATGAATATTAATTTGAAAATTGACTAAATTTAGTCTGATAAGTCATATAAACTATATGTAACTGTTAAATTTTTTTAAAATAATATAATTATTTTTATTATTTTTGTAAAACTTTTTTTCTTATAAAAAAATCTATTAGTTATTAGAAAAATAAATTTTAATTTTTTTTCTGAAATTAAGAGGTAGGTTTCTAGTGGCCAAGTCAAAGTCAAGCAAAACCTAATCCAATGTTAGATTGTCTTGGCCTCCGGTGGAAAGGGAAAGATTTTGAAAAAATTTTTGGGTAGACCTGGTTTACTACGTCATCCATGTACCAATTCAATTACATGATGACACATCAGCAAGTGATGAGTTATATCTTTTTATTTTTTTTATTTTCTTTTCCTGATAGTTATCCTAACTAACCACCTGCTGATGTGTCATCATGCAATTGGGTTGGTGCATAGATGACGTGGTAGACAAAGTCTACCTTAGAATTTCTCAAGATTTTGACTCCCTAAAGAGGTGATTTTTTTTTTCCCTACGTGCACAGTTGATTTTTCTTCTTTGAACCATGGGATTACTGGTTTTTAAATTCAACAATGGGAAGGGCAAAGGAAATTTTGCAGAAAATTTGATTAAAAGGGTTACCTAATAGCTCTTGCACATGTGTTTTTTTTTTCCGTGGAGAAATGGAAAATGAAATTCATCTATTCTTTAAGTGTGCTTTTGCAAAACCAATGTGATTTTATTCTTTTCTTGGTATTTTAATTGACAAGTTCTAAGAGAATTCAGCGGCTGACTTTTGTCGAGTCGTTTTAAAGTCGGTAAACCCAACGGGTAAGGAATGACAAAATGTAATCATGGATGTCTCTATTTTATGGGCAATTTGGAAGCACTGTAATGCTATTATCTTTGAAGGTAAGAAGGAGAGTTGTCAAGATGTTATACAAGTTGCTTTTAAATATGGTCAGGAATTAATTGAGATGGAGCATGAGCATGAAAGATAAAAAAACAGAGTAGGAGACATTTCAGCATTGGAGTTAGGGGTGTGTAAAATCGGTTTAGTTCTATGAACCAAACTGAAAATTGGTTTTTGGTTCAAAATCGAATTTGATAATTATGAACCGAAAATCGAACCGAATTATTTGGTTAACCAGTTTTGGTTCGGTTTGTAGTTTGGATTCGGTTTTACACACATTTTATGTGTAAAATTCGGTTCGGTTTATTAATTTTACGAACAAAAAACCGAACTGAATAATTCGGTTAACCGAATTTTGGTTTAGTTTGGGTTCGATTTCAATTTGGTTTGCTGTTCCAGTTCGATTTTGCTCACCCATGTTGTGCCTAGTTTTCCAAAATCCCTTAGTTTTGATTATTTGACAAGATTACATAGAATTATGAGGATACTAATTTTATTTTTAAGGGTTTAAGTGTTGTTACAGCAAATAAAAACTAGTCAAAGAAAAACAAGTCCATTTTCAAGCAAAAAATTGAGTGCCCTGTTTCTGGCAAAAAGGTCGCAACCGAGACATTACTGTCGCGCCCGCGACCTAAATAGAATACAATTCACTATGTTTGAATTCTTAAAGTGGAGAAGTGTGTTGCCCGAGATGAATATATCGCGACATGAAGCCAAGCTCTAGCAAGACCATCGCGCCCGTGCCAGTACTGTCGCGCCCTCTTATAAAACGTGATCTTTTTGTTGGAACAAGTGTGAATTCCAGGAGACCCCGGAATGACCGTGACTAATGAGGCGCGACCGCGAAGTGAACAACCACGTTTGCCTCGCGACCCATCCTTTAACAAATGTCTCGCGACACATACACACTCAAATGGTAGTTACAAGTTGAAACAAACTAGTCGTGACCGCTGTCATCTTGGCGCGCCCGCGACCGTACGAAAATCAAAATCAACGGCTAGTGCATTAATTGAAAAGCTGTTACAACAAGTAGCCGTTGAAGCCAATTAATGATTTCATGTGAGAGGTCGCGACCGCGACGCTCACACATTTTCTGAGCAGATTATTTTATCTCTCTTCAAACGACTAGTTTTTTCTTTGTAGGTATAAATACCCATTAAAATTGCATTTATGAGGTTACACAACTACTGAAATTAATATTCTAAAAATCTCATTGTGCTTTATCTTTAATTCTCATCAATTTCATTTATTTCTTGAGTGTTAGTTAGTTAGGTAATCTTTAAACCCTTTCCTTTGTTAGTTGATTAGTTCAAGAGTTAGCTTTAAATGCTTATCTTCTTATTTATTGTAAGTTTGGGGTGATCACAAACTCTAAGTTTGAGGTGAACTTGTAAAACCTCTTGTATTTCTTCCTTGTGTCTTAGTGGAACCCAATTCATTTTTAGGATTGAAGAAGTGGGCGTAGGCAAAGAGTTTTTGGCTAAACCACTATAAAAATCATTCTAATTGACTACCAAATTTCCGCTTCAAATTTTTTTCGAAGACCACTAATTCACCCCCCTCTTAGTTGCCAAGGGACCAACAACCCCTAATTGGAATTAATGTGGATGCGACTACTGATGCTTTACAAAAATGACGTAGGGGGGGGCCCTCTAATATTGTTGTAAGGGACAATCAGGGTAAGATTAAAAATTAGATAGTGCAACAAGTTCCTTTTATTCAAGATCCTTTGTTGTTTGAGGCTATGGCAATCCAAGAGGCAGTGGAACTTATAAAGGAGAAGCAATGGAGGGATTGTGTTGTAGAAACAGATTCTAAAATGATAGCAACAACAATTTATGGAAAGTAGAAAATTCATCACCAAATCATGGACGTTATTATGGACATAAGATGCTGATGGGTGTCGAAATCACCAAAAATAAATTAACCTACTCTAAAGTATTTGTATATAGCAGAGAGCAGGGTCGATCCCACAGAGACTGGTCAAGTTTATTCCTAAAGTGCTGGAATAGAAAAGGGGGGAATATTGAATGGAACTAAAATAAATAAAACTAAAAGAGAAGGCAGCAGCAAATTAGAATTAAAATCAATGGAAACGAGCACAGCCAAAGGTTATATTCTCAGTATGAAATTCTTATGTTTGATCATCGACTCTAAGTTAACTTAATAATTCC
>CATIWJ010050951.1:0-10399 GCA_949640765.1 Croton laevigatus | reverse complement strand
ATTAATAGTTTAATTGTCGTATTTATTTAGATGTGATATAACTAGTTTTTATCCGATATGGGATTCAGGTTATTATTTACAAAATAGTTTGATTGTTTTTACTTTTTGAGAAAATAACTACTATTTTTTTTTATAAAAAATAGAATGAACCAAAATATCTCCTTTTCATTCACTTTAAGATTTTTTTTTTTGTCCTGAAATATTGTTGTAAGGTTTACATGCCATTCTAAATTGGTGAAAAAAACAAAATTATTATTGACTGATTGACTAACGTATTTTCATGAGACCTTTCCAAGTTATGATTATGTGCTTGTCTTGTATGAGGTGGTTCTCTCTTTTGAATTTTCTTAATTTTTTCTTGAAAAAAATTAAAATCATAAATTATTTGTATTTAATTGCGAGATCAATTTTTAAAGGTGCAGTTTATAAATTTGACTCTGTTATAAAAAAAAAAAAAAATTAGAACCGTTGAGTTTAACCATCTCAACGGTTCTACTGATATTTTTTAAACAGAGTTAAATCTATAAACTGCAACTCTTTAAAATTGATCTCGGACTAAATATAAACAATCTATAATTTTATTTAAAAAAAAAAAAATAGAACTGATGTTTCTATGAACCGGTTGTGCAAATACTCAATTCCTCTAGAAGCTTCTAATGCCTATCTTGATCCTGAATTTCCACGATATGAACAAAATATTAATCTTGTCAATATATATATATTTTTAATGTGTAAACAATCATACAGAATTCCATTGTTCAAGTAGTCATGAACTAAAATCCTTTCGTTCCTTTCATCCCCATATCCAACAAGCCAAACCAAAAGCTTGTGATGAAGCCTTAACAAGAATTTCAATTTGGATTCAAATCCACTAGTTCGTCCTCAGATTTGGTCCTGTGTTGATTTATATCTTCTTTGTTGATTGCCACTTCGCGACCGTCTGGCAATTGTTCTTTATAAACATCTCCATAGCTCCATTTTGCAACCCCACCACCAGAATACCGTTCTACAATCTCATTGTCATTGATACTAGAAAACGGTTTAATTCCATAAACATACAAACTACATTTGAAGTTTTTAGTATTAATTATTATTTTTTTCTTTTTGAATATAAAATAGAAAAGAGAAAATAAAAGAAAAGAAAGCATACCCATGGATTTTCCATTGATCTGAATATCAAAGTAAACCTTATGAGTTACTACTTCCAAATCCTCTTTCAACTTTTCCACTTGGGAAAGTATCCCTACGTTGCTTTCCATCAATACATTCTTCATAAGGCTCAGGAAGACCAGTAACCATTTGCTTTTGCTGAAGAGTCCTCAAGCCATTAAAATTCAAATGACCGTATCTATAGTGCCACTTCCATGGTGAATAATCAACTTTAGCCAGCAAACAGTCATGAACTGTTCTAATCATCAAAGGAAATAATCTGTTTGCACTCATTTTAACAACAGCAATGGACCCTCTTTTTGGATCATACGCCTCACACTCTCCTTTGAATATTGTGATTCTGTATCCTTTATCTTGCAACTGACCAGCACTCAAAAGATTTGTTTTCAAGTCAGGAACATAAAAAACATTTGAAATTGTTTCAATAAAAACATTCCGAGTTCTGATCTGAATATCACCTTTTCCCATTACTTGAACAGTTGACGCATCCCCAAAATTCACAATTGTATGGAAACTTTCATCTAATTTAGTAAAAGAGGACTTACAACAAGTCATGTGATTGCTGCAGCCTGTGTCCACATACCAGGTGTCTTGATCAAGTTCTTCCACCGTGTGAAAGGCCATCAAAAGTGTCTCCTCCTCCTTTTGCTCAACAAAGTTGGACTTTTCTTCCTTTTCTTTTGGTAACTATGTGTAGCATTCATTCTTGAAGTGCCCATAATTTTCACATTTGTAACATTCAATCTGACATTTGTCAGTATAGCCTCAACCATCTCTTCCACGTCCACGTCCTCCTCTTCCACGACCTCTTCCTCTTGTACTTGAGGATTTGGTGTAGGATTTGAGAGCTGTTTCCTCATCCATGATGTTAGCTGATTGATCTTAGACTTATGACAAATTAAAGAGCTTTGCAACTCATCAATGGAGTAACGACTAAGATCTTTAGATTCATCAATGGAACAAACAACATAATTCCAATTTGGAGTGAATGATCTCAGTATTGTCAACACAAATTTAGCATCTTCCTTGTCTGCAACATGAAAGCGCATCTTGTTTGCAATTCCCATTATTCTTCCAACGAAATTTGTGACATATTCTCCTGATTTCATTTGAAGAACTTCAAATTCTCTTGTCAAGGATTGAACAATGTTTGCTTAACCCTATTTGAGCAAACTTCTTTTTCATTGAATCCCAAATCTGCTTGGAAGTATGTTTTTGAAGAATTGTCTCCAAAGTTGAATGATCAATTGCTTGAAATAAATAGCTTTTTGCTTTTAAATCTTTGAGTATTCGATCTGCCAAAGCTTTGGCTTGTGCTTCAATAAGAGTTTCTCTTGCTGCGGGTTCTGCTACACCATTCTCCACAATGTCCCAGTACTCTTTGGACCTCAGGAAATTTTCCATTAACATGCTCCAGTGATCATAAAAACCATCAATACGAGGAATTGATAGTTGTACAAAACCATTGTTATCAGATGCCATCTGTTTCAAGGCTCTGATACTAGATGTATGATAAATATATTTAATAAAAGTTCAAAGCTAGTGATGGAAATTTAAATTATAAAAAAAAAAAAGAAGCTTTCCATCCATAGAGGATGGTCTTCATATTAAATTCTTCATAAGGTTGGACAACCCTCACCTGTCAACTCGGGTTTTCAGGTGAGTTAGGCCCAGATCCTTAATACTACCCAACCGTCATGGATGGGTGCCTTCTTGAGGCAATCAATGGTTTAATTGTTGTGCTTATTTAGATGTGATATTACTAGTTTTTATCTGATATGGGATTCAGATTAGTATTTACAAAATAGTTTTGTTTGTTTTAACTTTTTGAGAAAATAACTATTTTTTCTTTGATAAAAAATAGAATGAACCGAAATAACTACTTTTCATTAACTCTAAGAAATTATTTCTTTTTCTGATATATTATTGTATGCCATGTATTATTCTAACAATTCGACACCGTTGCAGTACCGGGATTAATATTTTGTCGATTGTGGTAGAATCAAAGACTCTGCTACGATGAATATTGTGGCTTGAATCACCACCTTGGAAAAGCCAATCCAAGGATACAGATACTTTCAAAATTTAAGAATAAATTTGAGAGCAGGAAAATAATATTCTAAAAGAAGAACTGAAATTTTATTTATGAAAATCAAGTCTCCATCAAACGTTTACAAACCTGAACCTATTTATAGGCATTAGCACAAATTAAATAATACAATTCTTAAGGTAGAAAAATAACAAGAAACTAGGCTGGCAGCATGTACAATGATTTATTCATAGGGTTGGCCTATATTGTTGATGGTGATAGGATGGAAGGCTTGATGTGATAAAGACAAATACAAAAGGTGGCATTGGTTTCTCGTGTTTGGAAAAGAAATGGGTTTACATCACTGCCATATGTAATAAAAAATCAAGCCCATTATTTGGTTGGCCACATTCATTTTGAATGAGTAGATGAACGGGAAGGCCATTCCACTTTTTGGCTTTTACTTATTATATAAATATGCATGGAATGGAATTTTTGGCTTCATATGTGTAAGATGGGACGCTCCTGTGTCACAATTGGTGAGAAAAAAAAATATTATTCTTACAAAGAGATCACAAGATTCGAACAATACCCATAAGGCAAAATCATAAATAAAATAACTTAAAGCTTGATAATGAAATCCATTGTTGCTCCTCCTCCAAGATTGAATTTGATACCCCATCTACTGTCTACTTCAATGAAAAAACAAAAAAAATCATACGATGTTTGGTTAGTGGGAAACCATAGTAGAAATTTTCGTTACATCAAAATCCATTAGAAGTTAGCTTCACGGGAGGGGAAAAAATTTAATAATGAGTGATCTAATTTATTAAAAGGAAAAACAAAGTAAGATGTAATTACCTTGTTGTCACGACTGGTGTGTAGCTAGACCTTCATCAATTACTTAGGTCCAAATACAATAACCTAAACCCAAGTTGACTAAATAGTTATGTATTCTAACTTATGTATCACATCAAATGACAATCAATATCCGATATGAGATCTTACACTTACATACTTTATCAATGTCTAATATTGTTAGAGCATGTATTTCTTTGTCCGGACTTTTTAAAGTTTTCTTTGATATGTTGAAGTTTTGTGACAGCATCGCTCATGTCCGTCCGATCTGTCGGGGATCCAACAGAACAAGATACTCCGATTCCAAGTATAGAAATTAGACATTCCATTGTAAATTTGTCATCCGTTTGGCCTCTTTCTTGAAGAAGAGTTGGATCTACATTTGCATTTACTCCACTTGGGCAAAGCGGATTCAACAAATTTGTAAAGATTCAAACTCTGTTTAAACATTTCATCTGCAGGCCTCTTTCACAAGATTTCCATCTTACCCGCCACAAACTAAAATTTCTATACATAAAAAAGAAAACAGGAAAAAAGAAAGAAAGAAAGAGAAGAGTCAACTAGTCTACTTGGAGGTGCATAACCAATATTTCCTCGTAATCCATAAGAATTTGAATGATTAGCAGAATTATTTTGGACGCCATGCAAAAGGACTTTGCTAGCCTAAAGTCACCAATATTGGCAACCATTTCATCATCGAGAAGAACATTGCTAGGCTTGAGGTCACAATGGATTATTGGAGTCCCAGAGTGATGATGAAGATATTCAATTGCAAGTGCAAAATCAATTGCACTGTTCCTGTGACAGAGTTTTGTTGTAACTACAGGAGGTTAAGGTTGGAAGCATTAGATATTGAAAACAATAAGATTAGAACATTTAGAAATATTGGATGGGATTTCATTAGTTAGTGAATTATTGTTATATGAATTTATAATTGAAATATGTGAGTCGTGTTATTTTTCCAATTTATGATATTGTTAAAAATTTCATCCCACTCACCTCTGTTATAAACTTCCCTCCGTCCATAAATATAGTAGGCCTATTTTCGATTTTTTGATGTCAGCAAATATTAGTCTAAATTACAGATGTTACCGAATATTAATTAATATGTTTACTCCTTACCCTTATATTTGGAACCGTTAAACAACTTTAAATGCAGTCACGTCGTAGAATACCGGTAAAAAATTCAAAAAAAAAAAAAGGTGCAACATGTGGCAATTATTTAAGAACGGAGCGTGAAACCCAAAGTTTCATTTAATGGTCCCAGAAACGTGAATCATGACCAGCCTTTTCTGCAGTATAAGCGTTTACAATGACTATGCAAACGTGAAACCCAAAGTTTCATTTAAAAGTCCCAGAAACGTGTATCATGACAAGCCTTTTCTGTAGCATAAGCATTTACATTGGTTATGAAAATTTTGTTTATATGTAAAATTTGGATACTTCAGGCGTGATCCTCATGTTGCATAAATATATTAGTATTTTTCTTTTTATTTAAATGTAAATTTTACTTAGCAGTTAATTATAAGAAACTATAATTACCAAAAGTAAATTGAGGTAAAAAAATATTGGTCTATTAATGTTTGTTTTGATAATTAAAAAAATATGAACTTGTTAATTAATTAATATTAGTATTAATTAATTAAGATCCGTCATGGTATGTGGGTCATGGGTAGGCCTAATTAACGTAAAATGAGATTTATGAATAAATGAGTAATCCTATGTGCTTTAGCATTAAATAGGTAACCCTAATAACTCAATATATATATATACACACCTAGGTAGACACATTATTCTCTGCAGTATAGCCACCTAGAGAAAATAAGGCCATGTTTAGTTTTAGAAAACAATTTTTATTTTCTTTTTTCAGTTTTCTTTTCCTTTTCCATGTTTTCTTTTTTCAGTTTTCTTTTCCTTTTCCAAGATGGAAAACAGAATATAGAAATAATGTTTGGAAAACACGGCAATAGTAGAAAACACGCTAACATTGGAAACATTGGAATGTTGAAAAATTTGGAAAACATCCTTTTATTGGGTTTCTAACATATGTTATAATTTTTTTGGTTACACATATGTTATAATTTAGAAAACTAGAAAATAGTTTTCTAATTTTTTAAAATTGGAAAATTTTATGACTAAACAACAAACTCCACTTCCGTGTTTTTCTAGAAAAGTTTTCTGGAAAACAGACCATATTTTCCAAAACTAAACAGGCCCTTAATGATGTAAGTTTTTAGTATCATTGTAATCACCTGGTGATCCTTTTTAGTCAAATGCACTCACCTGTGATTTTTCATGTAGTATTATGATATTAGTATTGATTAAAGAATGGTAATTTTATTCTTTAATTATAATTGGTACAATCCTATCTACACTCAAGGGTTTTTATTTTATTTACTCAACGGGATGCTTTGATTTTAAAATTATAAATAAATCGTAAATTTATATGTTTGTTCAATGATTAGGAGTAGTTGCACCTTCTCCAATTTTTTAAAGGGCAAAATGTTGCATATAATATAATGTTTTTGTTGGTTTGCGAATTTGGTGTGGGTTGTTGCAAATGAAATATATGAGTATGTTGTTCAAAACATAAAAAAAATTGGTGAATACAAATATTAAACTTTTAAGTTATTCCGTTGAAAAAAGACCTTCTTCCTAAAAAGGACCAAATCACAAGTTCTCATATTTTAACTTTCGCAGAGGTCAAAATGCAATTATTTCCATCAAATACTTCAAATTTGAATTTCGATCGTTCATAATGAGAGCTTTATATTGGTATATTTATTTGTTTGGTTCTTTTTAGAAATGAAATTGGAGTATTTGGTGTGGAAAATAACTTTGATTCATGCTACTGAACGTTGAAGATGAGAAAAAGTATTTTTTATCTTAGATATAGTGGGTTTTTTTTTTTTCCAGATAAAATGAACTGAAAGTATAGTATCTTAAAAATAAAGGACTTGAAAGTATATTTGGAAAATATAAGAATATATTTACTAATGCGTTGAGTATATGGGGTTAAAAGATAATTCCTCTTACTTTTAATATGAATATAAATTAACGGGGGTATATTCAATCAAGACTTTTAATGATTTTGAAAGTAAGATGGTATTTAATCATGACTTTTAAATACTTTTAAAAAGTCATTCAAAGTCTGTAGGTATTCAATTACGACTTTTAAATACTTTTAAAAAGTCATTCAAAGTATGTAGGTATTCAAAAAGTCATTAACTTTTATAGACAATGACTTTTAATGACTTTTTACCTAAAAATACATATAGAAGAGTGAACAAATTCTCTTATCTTTTTACACAATACTTTTATAGACTTTCATAGACTTTTACACAATCAATCTCCGACCGACGATCGAGCTACTAAAGTTGCTTCTACTCAATCGAATTAGTAATGCCATCATTTCTTCCTCTCAAACGATACTACTAATACTCAGTACCGACCCATACCACTGATAAAGAGATATTGTTAATGAAAAGATATTTTTAAATTATCTTTTCATAAAAGTAATTATTGAAATATATTTTTATTAAAAAAATTATAATACATAAAAGTAAAGTCTTTTAAAATCCATCAATATCCATATAAATCTTTAAAAATAAAGTCTTTAAAAGTCTTTAAATATCTATAAAAGTATTTAAAAGTAAAGTCTTTGAAAGTCATTCAGAAATTTTAAAAACTCTACAAAAGTCTTTAAAAATCTAAGAATGTCTTTAAAAGTCTTTCTTTCAAAAAATCTTTAAAAGTCATTAATTATCCTGATTGAATACACCCTTGTAAAATAATATTTGCAAAAATTCTGAATATAATAGAGAGAATTATTGTATAAATAGTTTATTTTTAAGTAAATTGCAGTTTGAAATTAATTAGGAAAATAACATATGTTACATATTTTCTGTTAAATAAATAAATTTATTTTCTCATAATATAATTTTTTTTTAAATAGGATATATTTGTGCTATTTTTTTAAAAAAATTTTTATGTGATATTCACCTGAATTTATTAGATAATCCCAAAACATAAAATACCAACTGAATTTTGTGATGATTAGATCAACTTCTAATTAAGAGAGTCTTAGTTAACTAGCACAAATATACTTTTAGGAACTAAAAAAAAACAAATGTTTCGAAATTTACAAAATAGCATATTAGGCCAATAGTATAATTTTTAAAAAATGTAAGTAACACCCTTTCTAAATAAATTTAAAAAAATAAAAAAAAATAAATTACAGAAACCATCAACGCATGTGAAGCTTCACCCGAAATATTTAAAGCCTTGATTCATTATCTTTCCGACAATAGATTTCTAATATGAGGCTGCCAAATGAAAGCCCAAGCGAAGAGGAATATTTTGGCACCTATTTTGCCGTCGTTCAATGACCGGAAAAAAAGTTACCCATCACAGCCAATCTACTGTTTTTGGTAGATTCTGGGTGAATACGATAGGTCATGAGGAACTGAAACCACACTTGAAATCTACAAGTCGAGAGTTTTTCAATAATATATGTTTTATTAGGTTTTATCACCGTTGAAATTTTCCTGTGACCTATGGCAATTGGGGTTTATTCGATAAAAAATATGAAGACGATAGTAAAATTCAGTAAACTTCAATAACAATCAATAAATATTGATTCTTATTGAATCTTAATGATTTTTACTGATTTTTGCATATTCATATCGTTTGATTAAACTTTAATAACAATAAATAAAATTAAAGTTCAATAAACATCAATAAAGATCAATAACAAACGGAATTCATTTATTTATGATGTTTATTGATGGTTACTGATTGTGTTTATATATATTGAATCCTTTTTTGATTTGTTATTGATTATTATTTATGTTTATTTAATCTTATTGATGTTTATTAATTGCATTTATATGTACTAAATCTTTAGTAATTTGTTATTGATATTTATTGATTCTTATTAAAGTTTATTGATTCTTAATGAAGCTTAATAATTCTTATTAGTTCGTATTGAATATTATTGAATTTAAAGAATATAACCCATGCATAAAAATTGAAAAATTCATGCTGAAAAGTCATTATTGATTGTTAATGATGCCGATTCTTATTTATTTTTAATGATACTTATTCATATTCATTTTTATTGAACTTTTATTATCTACTGATTGTTATTGATTACTACTGATTATTATTAAAATTTTTTTTTAATTGATTGTTATTGATGTTTATTTGAATTTATTGTCACCTCCATCTTCATAACCCTAGCCGTCGCTATCGTCGGAAATTTTTAACGGTAATGAAACGTAATTAATCATATATCATCAGAAAACTCTCGATTTATGGTCTTATTTTTTTGTGACTTTCCCGTATGCGACCGAAAATGCAAAATACAGTTATTTTCTCTCTCTTTTACCACCGAAAAACAATATAGATTGAAGCAAACTACTACATTAAATTGAAGTTCTTAGAAAAAGGAGTTCAATGGTGCTTTTAGATTTTATAGATTACCGAAAGGTCTCAAAAATTGCTTCGAAAGCTTTGAAAATGGAAGCTTCAAATGAAGGTTCCGCCATTCTAGGAGTGTTGAGGTTGCCGTCAATGTTAGTGGAGTCCTTGGCTTTCAAGCTTCGATTTGGTAGTGGTGCTTTGGCCGTGGACGGTGGTGGACCTCGATGTTCTTTGTAACCCATTTCCATTTTCATATAATAATAGTAATAATAATTATTACAATGAAGGCTATAAAAGTAAAATGATAAAAAAAAAAGTGATATATTTTCAAATATCAAAATGAAAGTGCTATGTTTTTTGTCTAAAAGTTGAAAGTGTGCTAGTTTCGGTAATGTTTCATGAGTAATGCTATACGTCTCAGACCGAGACGTCTCAGACAAGGTTAAAAAAGAAAAAAATATTAATTAAAATAAATATGTAATTATATATTATTAATAACATTTTTTCCATATAAATCCTCTTATATCCCTCATCTTTTTATATCCCTCACCAGAATATCAAAGACCAACAACACCCACTTTTTCCACTTTTATTGATTATTCATTCTCGAAAAATCAAGAATAAAAAACCCTATATTTCTTTGATTAAAATACCAGTAAATCGTTCTTTTCTTTTCCTTTCTTTTCTTTTTTGAAAGATTTTTTTTTTCAAACTGAAAGAATTCAATACATATATGAAAAATCATGGAAAATAAAAGAAAAAAAATATCCATTTCACGCCCACCAGCATTCATTCCATCACAAAACTTATCACATAATTCATTATATTCACAACAAAAATACATAAATTAATTTACAAGAAAAGGGGAAAAACGGAAAAAGAAAAGATTTACCAAGGAAACAAAAAAAACAAAACAAA
>CATIWJ010050926.1:0-22241 GCA_949640765.1 Croton laevigatus | reverse complement strand
TCATGTTACGAAATTACAAGTTGGGGTACTACTATGTTGCAAATTGAAATTGTTGGGGTACTCATTTTTTATAATCCCTAAAGTTGGGGTACCATATATGCAAATTAGCCATTTATGTATAGTATTTATGGATGTTTTACTCCCCACTCGTCCTATATTAATTTTTAATTATACTATAGATGGACTAAATTTAAAGATATTCCTACATTATATAGTATGTAGATCCAGAGAAGATAGTCTAGTGATAAGACACTTCTTTTTTAGGACTGAAGTTTCGGGTTCGAGACTTATCAATTCCTTTTCCCAATTCTCATTTAGTATAAGCTAGAGATATGAGTATCTATGTTATAAAAACAATGTAGATCTAGAGAAAAAAAAAAGAGTTAAATATAATTTGGTCCTTAGATTTTGGCATACTAGACATTTTAGTCGCTCGATTTTTATTATTATTTTTTTAGTCCTCTATTTTATCACCGTTTTTATCTTTCTGCCTGTTAAAACCGTTAAATCCATATGAATTATCAAAAAGTCCATTTAAATATAATAATTATTATATATAAATTATAATAATTATTATAGGTCTCCTTACTTCTTAGAGACCCCACGTGTTAGGATCTGATGAAGTACTACCGGGCAAAGGAGGTCCTTAAACTAGAGGTGTACATGAGCACACTCCACTGACCTGTCATGGGCCACCGACCTCACATCGGGATTAGGCCACCGACTTCTAGTCCTAGGATTGCATTGCCCCGAACCACCAACAGCTTACTTAGCACCGCTTAACCACCACTATAAATAGCCAACAATCGTCATTAGTTAGACTAAGTCTTCTATTATAATTATTAATAAATAAATATTATTATAATGTTTAATTAATAAAATTAAAAAAAAAGAAAGGCAAAAAGGTAATGGAAAACTAGCCACCAATCACCTCTAGTGAAAGTTTCTAGCCAAACAGACCACCAACTGACATGTCTTTCTCAGGCAAGGACCACTAATGTTTCCATTACCGTTGAAATTTAGTTCAACAATTGAAAATCGCAAAAATACTTGTTTGAAACTTCAAGAGGTGTTTTCACCAGTTTTTAGGTGGTCGAACGACCGATTTGAGACCATTGGATGAAAGGTTAAATCAAGACGAATATTTTGGTACCCACAATGTTGCTTTACGGTGACCAGAATCGAAAATACCCATGGGTTGAAGTTCAAGTCACGTAACCTGAAACGTTATATTGCAATTTTCAATCGTTTATGGTGTTTCGATATATAACCGAAGTTCGAATTCTGATTACTTTCAACGAGAGTTTTGATTTGAAATATTCAATTGTCTCAATCACCGTTGGAATCAGTAATTGAATTTTGTAGAGGGAAAAGTTCATTTTGGTCGTTTTGGCTAGAGCTTGAAAATGATTTTTGTAGATGGAAAAGTTTATTTTGGTCATTGAATATGACTATTCATTCTAAAAAATTCATAAATTGAAAAAAAGACAGGTATTACTATTGTATACTTTTTTATAATTATGATACTTTTTTTATATAAATATAAAAAAAATTTTCAAACTTACTGTACATGTATTGTAGAACTAATATATTATTATATAGTAATTATTATACAACTATTATATATAGTTTGTCCAATTACTATACGGTATCAGCTTATTTTTCTTTTTAATAAAATAACAGCAAATAATTTCAAACTTTTTTTCCTTTTCAATTCTACATGAATCTTTTTTTTAAAAAAAAAAAAAAACATGCAACAGAATTTACATATATATATATATAAAAAGTAGCATGTGACAATTGATAAAATCTTTAGTAACGATCTCCCGCTTCGTTTAGCTTTCTCAGTCACATTGCTCGCTGCTCCCTACACTGCTTCCTAATCCCTAGCAACCCATAGGCCATACCATCAACTTCCACTCCGCCACCGTGCACGGCCAGATTGACAACAGCTGAACCACCAAAAACCCTCATAATTTATCAGAACAGCTGAAATTTTTAAATTTTAGGCATCATGACTGCTGAAGAAGAAAATCCACCGCCGCCGGCTGCTCTAACAGAACAACCGTCAACTGTAGTAGTTCCGGATGACCAAACTTTAACTCCACAAATTCCTCCTATTGCCCAACCATTTATCCCTCCAATTGCTCCTATACCTCCGGTTCCTCCGCCGTCAGTCCCCCGTCCGTTAGCCCCTCTTCCAACCCGGCCACCAGTGATTCGGCCGCCAACCAATGACACGAAAATGAGTGACTCAGATTCTGATAACGATGATGCAGGTCCTACTGGATCAACAGGAGATTATCTAATATCTGAAGAAAGCAGGGCAGAGAGGGAGCGGCAACAAAAAATGATTCAGGATATGTTGTTGCGGCGGCGGGCTGCTGCTCTCGCGGTGCCTACTAACGATTTGGCTGTCCGAACTAGGCTTCGGAAGTTGGGAGAGCCGATAACACTCTTCGGAGAAAGGGAAATGGAGAGAAGAGATAGGCTAAGGGCATTAATGGCGAAATTGGATTCAGAGGGGCAATTGGAGAAACTAATGAAAGCTCATGAAGAAGAGGAGTCTGCAGGGGTACAAGAAGAAGAGGAGGAAACAATTCAGTATCCATTTTATACAGAGGGTTCTAAAGAGCTATTGGATGCTCGAAAATATATTGCTGAATTTTCTATTTTGAGAGCTTCTTTGCGGATTCAACGTGCTAAAAGGAAAAGGGATGATCCAGATGAAGATGTTCATGCTGAAATCGAGGAGGCATTGAAGCAGGCTGGAGGTCTGGCTCTTGATTGTAGTGAAATTGGAGATGATCGACCACTTTCTGGTTGTTCCTTCTCCAATGATGGAAAACTTCTTGCCACATGGTATGTGCCCTTATCCATTCTACTTCTAGCATCTGAAAATTGACTTACATTTTGTGCTTAGATGATATCAAGCTGCATTTTGGTGTTGAACGGGATTTAATTTTACGTGGAATTTAAATATATGATGTATTTTTCTGATCATGTTTCTTGATTGGTTCTGCTTTTGTAGTGCTTTAAATGGAGTTGCTAAGATATGGAGCATGCCTAGAATAAACAGGGTTTCTACCTTGAAAGGGCACACGGAGCGTGCGACAGATATTTCATTTTCTCCTGTGCAAAATCTTGTGGCGACTGCTTCAGCAGATCGAACTGCAAAGTTGTGGAATACTGATTGTTCTGTTCTTCAGACATTTAAGGGCCATCTTGATCGTCTTGCTCGCATTGCTTTTCATCCATCAGGGAAGTACTTTGGCACCACAAGCTTTGACAAGACATGGAGACTATGGGATGTAGATACTGGAGTGGAGTTGCTTCTTCAAGAAGGTCACAGTCGAAGTGTCTATGGGATAGCCTTCCACCATGATGGTTCTTTAGTAGGAACTTGTGGATTGGATGCACTTGCACGGGTTTGGGATCTTCGTACTGGAAGAAGTATTCTGGCTTTGGAAGGTCACGTCAAACCGGTAAGATATGCAATTTGTTAATTCTGTTTTAAAAATCTTCTTTTTCTTTCCTAAAATGATTGCAACACAAATGAAATTCCTAATTGAATTATTATGTTTGGTTATCATTTCAGGTTCTTGGCATCAATTTTTCACCCAATGGGTATCATTTGGCCACTGGTGGTGAAGATAATACTTGTCGGATATGGGATTTGAGGAAGAAAAGATCTTTGTATACTATACCTGCTCACTCCAATCTTATATCACAAGTGAAGTTTGAGCCTCAGGAAGGCTACTACCTTGTCACTTCATCTTATGACATGACTGCTAAGGTTCGATCTTCTATTTTGTTCATTTATTTGTTTATTTTCACCGTTTCATATTAGAAGTCTTGAATTTGTGTTCATGGTCAATGCTTGATGTGTATTAATTAGGTTTGGTCGGGTCGAGATTTTAAACCTGTCAAGACATTATCTGCGCATGAAGCAAAAGTTACTTCTTTGGATGTTGTAACAGGTAACCACTTTTGACTCTGTTAATATTCCCTTGGTTTGATTATTTTTACTAGTTTTCCTTTGTGGAACTTTTTGCTTATGTTTGAGTGGAGCTTTTTATAACAAGCATGGATGAAGTGATAGAGAGCCAATTTAGAATAAGCACATGATGTCAATGAGCTATTATCCTGGCTCATTGTTTGATTTTTCTATCATCATATTCATTTATGCTTTCATTAATTTAGTTTTATTTACTTGCAACATTGGAGTTCTTGGTTCTATTTTTAATGTTTATCTCAAATAACTTCACTTTCTATTCTAACACTTGTAATTTATAAATGAAATGGGTCAAGTTCATCTCATCCCCAAATAATTTACCTTATTTATAAGCTCGTTAGCATGTTTGGAACTACAATTCCCTCCTATCTCTTGGTATAATCTTAAATTTCAATGAATTTTAACAATTTATCAGAAAATATAATCTGTTAAGAAAATGGGTAGCGAAGACTAAAGGGAAAAGCATGCTTGCTTTTTGAGTTGTTGACAACTTCGCTAAGATGTCAATTATGCATATTGTTACATCATTGTTCTATGGATGCATTTTACCTTTAGAAGTTGGGGCAGCAAGTGCTGGGTAGGAACCTTTTTTTAGACTTCCTTTGAAATTTACGGTTAACTGCTTTCTAGTTAATCTCTGGAATCATTTTTGAAATCATCTTGTACCCTTTTTCCATTTTAAAAATAACATCAGCTCAATGCATAAGCTCATAAGTCCAAATATCTCTTCTTTGAGCGAGGATAAGTAATGACTAACAAGTGATACTTTATTGTTTGTTGCAGATGGGGAATATATTGCAACTGTTTCACACGATCGAACCATCAAGCTTTGGTCCAACACTAACAAGGAGAAGGATGCTATGGAAGTCGACAAGAAGGATACTATGGAAGTCGACTAAACTGATATCAAGGACAAGGATGCTATGGAGAAGTTGACAAGGAGAAGGATACTATGAAGTCGATTAAACTGATATCGGCCCCTCATGTTCTATCTTTAGCTTTAACTGTATACTCGAGAAGTGTTTTTTTTTTTTCCAGTATATACTCGAGAAGTTTGAATGCAATGATGACGGGGCTTATTGATGCCTGTTTTATGACCAAGCTGATATGCAGTTCCTTTGAGTTCCCAGTCTGTGATAAGAGAAGAAATGAATTTTGCATGTATTCTATATATACATGCATGTAGTTTGGCCTCATACGTTGATAGAACATGTCCTCTTTTTTAGGTTAACTGAGAGCAGTTGTAATTTGTAGAGGGATAATTATCCCTTACTAGTTTCTTTTTAAGAACACAATTTTGGAAAATGACATTCCAATGCATCATTTTAAATGCAAAAGATTGTATTTTTTTCATTTACATCAAGTAAAAAAGAGGAGTTTCTGTGTTGTGATTTCTTCTGTTATATGATTAATGATCCAAGCTCTTGTATATCTTGAATTAATAGAAAACAAGTGATGTTTTGTGATAATATATAAAAAATAAAAGGTGGCTCTAAAACTAGGGCAGATTTTACTAATGTTAGAGGGCCTATCATATACGTACACAATGAACTTTACGGATGGTCACAAATGTACTATTTTTTGAATTTTATAACAAATGTCATATTTTGCAAAGTTTAATCAAATTACATCACAGTTTAAAATTTTATAATGAAATTGAAAAAATACAACTTTATTATAAGAGATTACTCAAGTATTATATATTTCGTAATATTGAAATTATTCGAACCTAATTTCAATTTAAGGTTAATCAATTCAATAGGCCTACTGCAGTGTAATTTGAGAGAATTTTGTGAAATATGACATCTATTACAAAACTCAAAAAATTAGTATATTTATAACAACTTGTAGAAGTTTGTAGTGTAAAGATACGATAGGTCAATGTTAGAGCAACCACTCTTATTTAAGCTTAAAATTAATTGTATGGTCTGGCATAATCAAACTGAACTCTGAAAAAGCAGAACACAAAATAAATTATATAGCTAATCATCGTTTAAGAAACACGATTCAGCAAAACCACAATTTTATAACCTAAAGAAACAATCAGTAAAAATAAAAGGATATATCAGTTGAAGGTGTAATTTGGGTAACATCCGGATACATGAACTGAAATAAATTATACACTTACAACTTCCTTTCTATAAGCCAAAATTACAAAAATCAGTTAAAAGCTCAAATCTCAAAAAGCATTCTAAATGCATTTCGGAGAAATTAATCAAAATTGCAAGTAATTAATACATAGCTAAAAGTGTAGTTTCTTTGATGTTGCTTGCAAGTGGAAAACTTTTATTTGTACCAGCCAGCAAGCATGTATCTCAGCAGGAAACAGAAGCAGCATCCAATACCCTGTCAAATGAAACCACCATTAACACATTAGGACCCTTCAAAACAATAGCATTGTCGGTCGTAAAATAGCATTCACAACCATCAAATATTAAACTGAATCAAATCTTAAAACTGCAACTACATGAAATTTTCAGAGAATAGCAGAATTACTCAAATTCATAATTTAACATATCAAATATGCATAAAAAAAAATAGAGAGAGAGCAGGAGAGTGAGGGAGGAGACCAACAAAGCATAAACCAGCGAAAGAAAACATGAAATATGTTGTGAATACATCACCTGAACGAGAAGAAGATGGGCACAAAGTGACTTTTCTGACTTCCTGCCGAAAATTCTTAAATAGACATTAACGACGGTCCCATCATTAGTTCCAGTCAACAGTCCTGTCTGAGGATCAAATCTGCAAAAATAGATAGTAGTAAAAAGATGGCTCAAGAATGAATGATAAAATGAGAAATGTTCTTTGCAGGTGAAGAAGAAAAAACACTACCTAGGCAGTCGATGTCGTGGACAAGGAACAAAGCCAAAAAGCTGAACAAGCACAACTGCAATTAGATGCCTTAATGGAAATTCAGAGGTTGAAAACTAGAGAAGAATAAAGAGAGTTGCGGATCAAACCTGGGGAACTGATAACAGAAAATTTATTACTTGAGGTAAAAAGAAAATCAGAAGCGTTTCACTGTAGGCAGAAAAAAGAGTTCTTTTAGTTATTGAAAGATACAATGGTGCATGAAGATTCAGCAAATCAAGTAATTACGAAAAAGTCTAGTCTAGAAGAATTTTATGTTTGTCTTTGACGTAAGAGGTTTAACACACTCAAGTGTGATTCAGCGTCATTACATGACTAGTATTTTCTTATATAGGTTTAACTTCAAATATGCATGGAAAAGTAGCTTATACTGTAAAAGATCAAAGAGTAATAAAACAGGAAATGTCAACAAACTCACCTAAAATGGCCTAAAATCCCAACAACAGCCATTGTCATCCCGGCAAAGTATGTATAAGTATCACCAACAAAAACTGAGGAAGGATACCTAAGAGGAACTAGACAATAATTAGAGATTATTCTTCTACAAAAAGAGAAGAAAAGAAAAGAAATAAGCGCAGTAAGCAGAATCAAGTTTACCAATTGTAAGAAAATAAAGCCAAGGAAGTGGCTAGCAAGGGTTGAGCAAGATAAAGAGAGAAAGCATGGGCCTGCTGATACTCAAAATCCGAGGAAGCTCCGATTTGCATTATGTTATGAATCAAAATCTGAAAATTGATAAGCTGTTTAAGAATTCATAATAGGTCAAATTTCCAAATTCGTTTTCAGTCTTTACGCTTGCTTACAGCAAATGCTATGACAACTGTTTGCCCAACTTCAAGACCATTTATACCAGCATGAATGTTAATGGAATTTGTGCAAAAAACTGCCAAGAGCCCCATGTATAGCTTATATATCCATCCTATAAAAAGTAAATAGAAAGATGTAAGGAATACCGATACATAAAAAAAAAAAAACAAACAGCAAAATAAAGAAACTATTCTGGACTCAAATGTGGCCAAAAATTAATAATTTAAATTTCTAAGACTAATAACAAAGGTCCAAGCAAACCGAAAAAAACTCTCATATCCCATCCTAAAAGGAACTCCTTTATGGGAAAGTAAAGAGCTACAGTCGCAGCAAGTATACAACTGGTAGTTTGGCCAGCAAAACAGGAAACTCTAATCCCACACCAGGACTGTGGGTTGACCCAAACTAGGCAAATCACCATTAGAGGTGTAAATGAACCAATACGAACGTGAACGAATCAGAGCTCGGCTCTCGAAAAGCTCATTCGAGTTCGTTCATTCAGCAAAATGAGTTGAGCTCGAGCCCAGAAAACCTTTAAACGAGTCGAACTCGAGCTTGACACCATTTGGCTCGGCTTATTTACAGCCCTAATCACTATCTTAAAATTGTTCCACTTTTAAGGTGAAATGAGATCAAAATTTAAAGTTAGAAAAGGAAAAAAGAAAGTGATAATGAGAAGACAAAAGCTGCCAGGCTTTGGCATTAGAAAAATACCTAGGTCCAACACCTCAAGTCCGACATACGGGATAAGCGGCTTTGGTATTATGATAGTGGTATGTCCAGCATATGCCATCAGCAATGGAAGTGCAGCAATTGTTGGCAGGACTAATTTCCTGCTCTTAACATAAGTTATTGTATGACAGTATTTCAGGCATTATTCCAAAAAAAAGCTACCAAAAAAGTATAATATTATATAATGTAGAAAACTAGGTGGAGAACTGAACACCTACACTCTCCAAGGTACATCAAGGACATCATCCACAAATCCAAGCAGAGTCATGAAGCAAATGGACGCCAGTGCAGCATTGTACTCAACAAGCCACTGCATGTACGACATAGTTAATACTCATAAAAATTTATTTTGAAGTGTATGATCATAAAATATGAACACAAGTCTTAGTTTTCTAGGACTAGGAGAAGGTTCCCATGAAGTGAACTGTATGGCTTTAGTGCAAAGAGAACTCTTAGCTAATCACATACCAGAAATGAGATGATATATACCCCAAAAGTGAGAAACAGAAAGGAGGAGACTCAAATGATCATTTCAGACCATAATAAAGAAAGAAAATTCCTTTGCGAGACTTCTGTACTTTCTCAGGTCATAATAGCATCATTTTTTTTTTATCATAGATCATAATAGTATCATAACAAAGGATTAGTTAGTGTGACGTATATGTGTGCTAGATTTCATGCTACTCCCTAATTGGTGAAATACATGCCCTTAAATGCTCTGAACACTGTATAATTCCATAATACTAAGCTTAAAATAATACAACTAAAAGATAAAAGGGAAAATGACTAGAGCCTAGAGAAGAAAAAACGTACAAGCAACTCAGATAAAAACTCCATTGGACAAACAAGAGGTGGTAAACAATAATGTTCTACAGATATCCTGGAAAGTTTCAAACTTGAGAAAGTAATATTCTTACGTTGGAATCTGCTGTGAAGTTAAAATACTGAAATACAATTGCCAATACCAGGAACGTTATCCCAACAACGATACCCAAAGACTCAGGCCTGCAAATAATAGTAGCATTATCAGGAAAATATTGACAAAAATCAATCAATGAGTTAATTAAAATGCCACAGAAAGAAAGAAATGATAATACTAATCATCTAGCTCCATGATTACTATGAATTTTCCCATTTCCTACTAAAGATCCATGATTTTCATTAATCATCTAGCCCCATGATTTGAATTGGATGTTTGCACTTAAAAATTTTGCCTTTTTCAAAGAAATAAAATCATCAGACAAAGAGCAGAAATTGCATTAACAACTTCTACACTGAAGAACTGGAAATAAAAGTTACTAATGCCTGCTTTTGATTATCAAGACACACTGAATTCACAAATTGAACCAAAATTCAAATCCAATTAAGTCAAAATCCAACACCTACCCACCTAATAAAACAAAGAAACACACAACCCAATAGAAAAAATTCAAAAACAAAAAAATTCAGCAGATGAAGACTCACACTTTAACATTGCCATGAGGGGTACCCTTCTTGTTAATATCAAAACCAAAAAGATTTCTTCTCAAAACATATCGAGAAGCCACAGGAATAAGCTTAACGGTCAAGAAGAAGCCGGCAAGGCAAAGGGCGGCATTAATGAGGATTGATCTCCGTAGGGCAGGTTGAATCTTGTAATGGTAGAAAATCAAATAAAAGTAAAGTGCGACAGGCAAAACAGAAATCTTTAAAATAAAGGTTGATTTGGGAGATGCAATTGGCGAGTCATTGCTTTCATGGGGCTTCTGATCGGTCCGTTTATCGGTGGAAATGGTTGTAGCTGCGGTTGCATCATTGGTTGCAGAAAGTCTCTTCCGAGCTCCCATGCTTGACCTTTCTCTCTATCCCTCTGTATGTTTCTGAGACGAGTTAAAATTTTCGTTAAGCTGGACAGGAGAAAGAAGTTTTTTCCGTGGGGTGTCACCCCAGCAAATTAAGTTTTGCCATATCAACAATTACGTGGAAATTGGGGACCCACTGTAAATTTGCCACTCTGGCATTATCAATTGATGAGCTCTCTTTTTTATCCTTTTTTTCTTTTTTTTTGGGAAAGGCTCCCCAATCTTCATCGTTCCTTAAAATTTGATTCCATTTTTATTTATTTATTTTTTTTTTTTTTTGACAAAAATTGCATCTACTCTACTCTCTATTCTAAAAAGAGGGGAGGAAGCGAATCGAACCCAAGCACTAAGACTTGATAAGGAAATCACCTACCACTGGGATATTTTCTTATTCGCAATGGCAGATCACCTACCACGCTTAGCCACTAGACCAGATGGTTGTTCCCTGATTCCATTTTTATTCTCTAAATATTTGATTCCATTTTAATTTTAAAATTAGTTATATTTGTTTGTTTTTAACGGTTCTTTTCTTTTATTTTCCTCTTTAGTTGCCATCTCATTTAAATTTCATAATTGTCTTATTTTTGAATAATAATTATGAAGCCATATGAATACTCATTTTATATATTTTACATAATCATCTATTTTAATTGTAATTAATATAATAATTAATAGAATTATTATTACAACATTATATGACATTTCATTTTATTATGTTATTTTTTTTTTCTAAAGAGTATCATGTTATTTTTTCAATCCTTTTAATTGACAATGCATTTTTATCCCTAACTAGGGTTGTAACACAGCTATACAAGTATCACTCGGATGATACTTGTCTAGAGTGAGAAGTAATCAAATTTGTTTAAAAATAGCATACTTTCATGCATAGCTCGGCGCAAATCGGAGATTTAGTCAAGCATACGGGCTTGAGACATTCAGTTGTTAATCCAAAATTATTTACAGATGAACATTTAAGATTTAAATCTCTCTCTCCCAGCCAGCCTGAACTCAGATCACAACAGCAAATAGCATTTCAGTTTCCACCTGCTTCTTCTAATGTCACCAAAAACTAAAGTTCGACTATTAGGCCAATAGGGCAATGATCACTCCCATGAACATCAGGCACAATGTATGAGTCATGAACTTTGTCAGCTATGGATTCTGAGACTAGGAAGTAATCCAGCCGCCAACCTGTTTCATATTTCTAATTATATAATTACAGAAACAAAACTACCATGAAATAATCGATTTTGATGATAATGATCAAGCCCCAACAATATAGTCAATATGCATTTGAAAGAAATGAAAGCCACCTTGAGTCATAACAAGCCTAAAATTTTGAAAAGGCCTAAATTAAATCTGCAACGAAATAGTACCTTTATTGGTTTTGCGCAAACCATGTCGATATCCCCAGTAAGTGTAGCCCACGACATTTGGATGTTGTTTTCTGAAAGTGTCCACAAACCCCTTGGACAAAAAGTTTTTCCCAAATGATTGCCTTTCTTCGTCTGTAAATCCAGCACTTCTTCTATTCCCCTATGCATCGAGAAAAATATAGGGAAAAAAAAAAAAGTTGAAGCACAAACTAACAGGCATATATCCAGCTTTAAATTTTTTTCTTCTTTCTGGACACATTTTGACATATTCAACTTCTACTTAACATGGCTTGATTTCTGACACTACATAGACATTTTGAGAAACACATCAAACCATTATAAAGGAAAAAGAGCGCTGGTATGGGTCTTCATGGTTGCCGCTTTATGAAAAAAAATTGAAAGACAGAACTTTGGGGATAACAAAAACCATATGTAGTGATGCCATGTTGTCATGCCACAATGCTAGCTACCAACTATTCAAAAAAGTAAAGAAAATGCGTTCAGGTTACCTTCAGCAGTAAGAAATGTAGTCTCCAACTAATTATGTTAACAAAATAAATTGATACCTCAACACTGATACATTCATATCACTAGGCACAACCAATTGTTATACCCGCTTACCCATCGTAAAACAAAAGTCAACTCCTCATGTAAACAATAGATGCATAAATCACTATTTTCAGTTTGCCATCAACTATAAATGATTCCTAAGTTGGGATTAAAAAAACAAAAGAAAAGAAAAGGGAAAAAAATGGAAGCCAATTCACATACTAGATTCACTGTTAAAACTGACTAGTGAAATGGTAGAGCAAAATTAGAATAATAGAATTGCTGATTCTCGACTTGTTCACATAAAGCAAAACAAATAATAGGCACCACAACACCACAATAACACACCACCACTAAGCCTTAGCCTCAAACCAGAAAAACAAATTACGGAGAATTAAAAAAAAAAAAAGTCCCCCCATTTCTCATGATTGTTTCAAATTGCAAGATACAACGTGTATTTGAGTGAGAGGGAGTCCCCCAATTTATGGCTTTTGAGCAAGTGTTTATTTATCCAAGAACATAGACTCCATACAAGGAATTTAATTGATATGTATATCACTTACAGCAGGGTTGTAGATATCTATCTCTTCATGAGCACAATTCAAATCACCAGTCAAAATCACAGGCTTTGACTTTTCCAGTTCCTATATGATGAAAGAAAAAGAACATAACCAATAAATCCAAACTGTGGAGAAAAGCTTCCAGACTTAACCAAGGATGCATATATTGGAAGAATATTAAGACAGAGAAATATGAACCCATTCCAAAAATGAAATATGAGAACAAAGTCTTTAAGATCAAGATGAATCGAGAAAAAGCTCTGGAGATCTCTGTCATATTGGTAATACAATACGAATAACAAAAAAATTCATTTGTAACAGAAGAGAAAGAAAAATGTCATTTTCCAACAGCCCAAAAAAAGATATGTAGAGGAATCTAATAGAAGAAGGAAAAACATATGAGACTGATGTAAACCCATGCACAGAACAAAATAAAAACATATCATGCTTACTTTTAAGTAGTTGCTAAGAGAAGGATCCCATTCTCCAACCCTGTAAGACTAAAATTAAGAAGCCCTTATAATTATGAGATGCTGATGGTTAAAATACATCGGATAAAATAATTTAGTACACTAACGTACAATGGCTAAAGTAGTTACCAGTCTTTTCAATCCATCTCCAGAGTTTGGGACATAAGCGCTTACTAAATAGAATGAATCAAATTCTGCTGTCACAAGTCTTCCCTCAGTATCATGGTCCGGTATGCCTAGACCATAGCTTACTGAAATGGGCTTGACCTGTCACACAAGTTCCAACGTGAAAAATAAAATACTCCATATCATTATTATTGGGATAACTACAGTGAACCACTAAAGATTTTTTTTTTCCCCACTTTTTTCATGTTGATGTTTAAAGAGGAAGAAGTCAGGAAAAAAAAAGCCCCACTCTGCTTAAAGAAAAATATTTGCAAATTTCCAATAAATGAAGAATTGGGCCAGAATTCCATCAACAAAATATGGCCATCTTCAAGGTTCTAAATATGATGAGTAGACTGCTTCTAAAACCTTGTAGCCTGTGATTCGTTGCTTGAAACCTATGTGTTTCTTGGCAGCAATACCCGGGATTGAACTTAGGAAAAACATTTCCCATATGCGAAGATTGGTTTACAGCATGTGATTTGGGATGAAGATTACCCCATTTTGTACCCTAAACCCAATAGGAAGGATACGGAGGAAAATGATCCTTTTCCTGAATAAGGAAAAATTACCCGAGAGATAATTGCAGTGCCTGAATAACCAAGTTTGGAATGGCTGCATGTCCAGAAACTATTGTCATACCCATCTATCAGACATTCTTTGATAGATTCCACATCCTTCTCCTGCCACAAATTTAAGAAGACTTGATTAAGATTTTTCCTATTTGTCAAATCAACCCAACTGGTTAGATATTATTAGGAAGCTTAGTTTGGTTCACCAGTGGAAAATCTTTGAAAGAAACGTATTTTTATTCCTTCCCCAAACAAGAGTGAAAACAATTAAGTAATTATACTTGCCTGCAGTTTGGTCTCTTGGAAGCACAACACGTCAAAATTTTCTTTTTGCGCAAGTTCAACAGGAGAAAATCCCTTTAGCAGTGCTCTCAATCCATTGACATTCCAAGACATAAGCCTCACAGATTTTGTGTTCCCAGCAAGAGGTGGAGGCCTCATGGTTCCGGGGTTATATGGAACCCAGCCTTTCTGAGGCTTCTTGTGGGCAAGAACTGTCCAGGGTTCAGCTGAAGGCATTGCAAATGAATATTAGTTATCAAATATTCAATGCCAATATCAGAGGATGCTTTCTTCTTGCCTAAAAAGACTATCCAGGCTAACCATATTCCTGAGTGTTTTTCTTAGTTCGCTTTAAATATAATTAAAATTTCACAAGCAAAGTAAGGGGAGAAATTCTTCAACCAAACAGTGATAACATATGATTATTACCGGTACACATACTTCCACGCATATAAACATACCTGAGACAACATTTGTTTTAATTGAAACCTTCTCTTTTATTTTGGAAATTTCATTTTGAACTGTGACACTTCCATCCTTGGCAACAACAGATTGTTTCAACCTTCTCTTACTCTGTTTGGAATACGAAACTTCTGCTGAGACATCATTTATCTTTTCATCAGATAAATTAGTAGCCATATCTTGCGAAATTTTTATTTCTGAAGTACAGGATACATATTCTTCCGCTCCCTGAGTGCTTTCACCTGCATATGCTTAGACCATCAAATTGTAAGAATGACGTATGTAACTTTTACTACTACAGCTCGAGAAAATCTCTGTATTAACCAGAATGAACTTTCAGTATAATGTTAAGTAACCTAAAGACTTAGTAGTAATAAGGATAAGATACCATCCAAGTCCTTGCCCATAAAACACTTTAAAGCAGATATGAGGTCAGATTTGCGACCTTTGGCAGGAACCCCGACGTACCTGAAATTTTGAATTCACCATAAATTTGTTGGGGTACCTCTAGTCGTATAGATGCAAACTCATGTTCACACTAGAGAGCTGATTAATGCAGGTAATTCTCTTTTGTTTTGATACCATAGGTCAATTAAAGAGCAGGAACTGACTCCATGTGTGAAGTGTATGTGAATATTCATGGTTTACAAATTATAAGACATCTATGCACATCTTTTCAAAAGCAAAATCCAGCAAACACACTTTTTGCTCTTTTTAAAAGTCAAGAAAGATACGAAACATAAAATAGTTAAAATCCTAAAAATTCCCAACCTCTAATCACATAAGAATGATAAAGCCATAGGATAAGGGATAGAATAAGAAAAAGAATGCATGGTCCTTGTAGTTTCCTTCACTTCCTGTGCAAGAAGAACAACTATCTATGGTGTGTTCTTTGCCAAAAGCAGATTAATGAAACTGCATGTTTTGTGGACATTCTATATACCTTAACGTTCTTCTAAGTTCTTCAACAGTCATTGCCTCAATTTTTGAAGGATCATCCTTTATACTTTGAATTACATCTGATTGAATATCTAAAGAATTTTTCTGCATTCAAGTATGTAGAATTAGAAATTCCCGCAAAAAAAAAAAAAAGTATTTAAAATTAGAACACCAAAAGACATATTTGAAGAAAGAAAAACAAAAAATGACCTTGGCAATAATGCTTTCAGAACTAGGAATTGCTTCATTTAACCCTTTCAGCTTCTTATCGTCTTTGTGCTCAACGATTGATGATGTGCCTTTCGATGAATTTGAAAGGGTTCGTTTGGAACCCATTATGCCCACTCTCAAAGAAAAAAATGATTCAAAACTCAACTGTCTTGGCCTAGCTGCAGAGCTACAATATCTTCGGTCAGTAATTCAGTTGTTATAGTTTTTTCCTTTCAATTTCAAAGCAAAGAGCTATAACACACAGTAATATTACAAGAAGTTCACTGACATTGTATTCAAAATTAAAACACGAGTTTGCATTTCACTTTTACAACAAAAAACCAATCCCAAATATGCAGTAAGTAACTCGAAGAAAAAAGACCAAACTTCAATCCCCAATAACAGAACGGCAAGTTCTGATTTTAAAAAACAAGGACTCACTAAAAGATGTCCAAGAAATGTAAGTGCAAAATAAGGAGATGTAAAAGGCTAGAGTTTAAATGATAGCATTAAATGCAAGACAATTTTTTTTTTTGAAAATGAAATGCAAGAGAAATAGAGAAAGAAAGAAGACAGCTTTTACTTGAGTATGCATTTTTCGACCTTAATTTTCTAGAAGACCAAACAGAAAAATCAGAAATGAAGGAGGGAAAAAGGCGGCAGATTCTGGAGGAAAAAACCTGGAGAGATTAACGAAAGCCTTGAAACCTAATTGCAAAGCTATCTGATTCATTTATGTAAATGCAGAAAATAGAGAAAAAGAGGGAGTGAGGCCATTAGCGCAAACCGCCAATGCTTCGTCGTCCTCCCTTTTATTCTTTCCAGCAACATGGTAGCAACTTTAACAAATGTTATGATAGATAAAATTGGTAGCAGCCTAGCTGACAACCTGGCCTATTAGCTCAGCTGGTTAGAGCGTCGTGCTAATAACGCGAAGGTCGCAGGTTCGAAACCTGCATGGGCCAAAATTTTGTCTTTTCAGTTTTTTAATTTATTAAGCATTGACTTTTTCCTTTAAAAAAAAACTTGGTAACATTATTTTTAGTCCAAAACTAAATAGCATGACAATCGCAAAGTTGATAAATGTTTTAGTTAATTTTGAAATTGGATGAACTAAATAGTCAATTACATAATTGCTCAAAAACTTTACATTACTTTTCCCAAAAAAAACTTCTAGTAGTTGTTATTATTATTATTATTATTTTTAGGATATTTAGTAGTTATTATTTGTTTATATTGAGTTGTATTATTGCTTTACAATGATGCATTTTACATTATTTCTCCTTAAATTTGTCCATCGTCCATAAGAATAAAAACAGAGAATAAGCCAAATGAGGACTTTCAATTAATAACAATAGAATAGATGTATGATGGGGAATATGTCCCCTCACAATGTGTGAAAGAACAAATGGGACTTTGTATGATTTCAACTTACTACTCAAGCAATGAGCCAAACACAATCTCTACCAATATGTAAATTGTAATCAAAATTCCTCCCTACACCTAACTCTTGTAAACCTCTTCTTCATCTACTCGAAATGTACATCATGAACGCTTGGGGTGCCCCAAAAACAGAACACTAAACTTCCCCGACACAACAGCCTAGCTATTTCTCTTATTCATTCCCTACTCGGGACAGGACCTCTTTCGCAAAAATTTCAAACATTCTCGCTGTATAGCAGGGAATGATGACGAAGGTGATGGTGACGATGATGCTAAGGCGGTTAAGACTGCTGTGTCACTATTATATAGCTGCACGAAAATTTACCAAGCCAGGAGGAGATTGTGGAGGAACAGCTGAAGGAAAAGAAGCGTCACCACTGGCCTGCAAGACTCTTCTTGCAGTTGCCTGGGATTCTCTCCTTTCGCCAATCTTTCTTGAAGAAATGACCCCAGATTTATCTGTTTTAGAAGTGTCACTATTTCCAACTGATGAAGCGGAATCTGTTACATTTGTCTGTGCCATTGCTATAGCATTAACAAATACCCCGGATTCCCTGAGCCCTTGAACAATTACCTATCAAAAGTAAAATAAGAAATGGTCAGGGAAAATGACGGAAGGACCGAGCACAAATGCACATTAAATTGACCAATTTCTTGATCGAGGCAACCTACTGAAAATTGGGGCAATTGAACTAACCATAGGAGCATAAATGCGAGTCAAAATACCCTTTCTCATGAGTTTTATATTCAGCTGTTTGTCAGTCCACACTACGCGTTCCTGGTACCTGATAAAATGAGTGTAGCTTAAGGAATTGAGAAATTGGCATCAAATTTCATTGCATTTATCTACACAATGCGCTATGCACTACTAATAAATTGCAAACTGTCATTACTGGATGCTTTAAATTGGGAACAGTAGCATATTTGATACTGCATGCTTTAAATTTAGAAGTCATTACCAGCGAAGCATTTCCTCCTCTGTTGCAGTTGAAGCAATTATGAATGCCTGCTCAGCAAACATTTTCAATGATAAATACAAGAAAAAATACAAAAAGTACAAAATGTCACAGAAAGCTGAAAATACAGTGTGCATGAGAACCTACAGCTCTGTCAAATTCCAACATGAAGCATCTTTTAACATCTTCCTTTGTAGGCTTGCAACCACACCGATCACGTCTTGAAGTCAAATCAGAAAACTTGGGATATGTATAATGTAGAACAGCAGCCTCATCCAATTTGATCTCACTACAAATGATTTATAAACACAAAAAAGTTAGGCATGCAGCAACTCTTGAAGCATAAGTTTTGAAAGCTTCACAAGTCATAATGGATTGCAGAAAAACCCTAGATACAGAAATCCAAGAATGATCATAATTCAGGGCCAGAACAGGCATGTATTCCATGCAATAAAGAATATTTGAGGAATTATTAAGTATTACAGGAGTGTGATCCCTCGTACCAAAATAGTTTTCCCAGACGGAAATACTCAACTGAAACAATAGCAATGAACAGGGGAAAAGGATATATGCATGTAAAATTAATAGGATTTTAAATGACTTACTTCGGATTCTTCATATAATTATGCCATCTGTGTGCACCATTAGGGCGAAGATGATCCTGAATTCTAGCAGCAGATTTTCCATTCCCATATGTCAGAAAATAGTTTGGATTACCACGAGTTGCTTCTTTATAGTTGCCAAAATATACATCTTTAGGAAGGTGATCGTAGTTCTTCTTAAACATTGAGACCTATGTGAACAAGAAAGAAAAAGAGTTACTAAAACAGAAAATCGTAGGTCCATGTGCTTAGATATGAACAATTAAAAACTATAACTAAAACAAATATAACAAAGACAAATATACAGGAGCTTGAATATTGTGTTTGCATGTACACCAAATAGGTCTAGTGAGGAATACTCAAAAAGTAGGTCTGTTGTGCATGCCAAACAAAATTCAGAGATAGTTTATTGACACTGGCCATTTTTTTTTTTTTTGTCAATCTACGTTATGTACATCTCTATCTGTGCAAGAGAAATATAAGACTTCGACTTTTCTTTTTTAGAATAAACCAGAAATATAAGACTTGGAGAAGCTTTAACAGCCAAACTGAAATATAGGAGTTGAAAGACTGAAATATAGGAGTTGAAAGATAGAAAAAGGAAGTTCCCAATTAATACAAATTAGTTAGATGTAACTTAAACGAGTAAATGGGGAGACATACCTCACTAAAAGGTTCCTTGATGTCATCTCGTTCAACACTACTCTCCTGAAACAAATAATGCCTTGTATTAAATAAGAAAAAGGTAGAAACCAGTGAAAATTAAAAGTAAAAAAAAAATTGGGCAAAAAATCGGAAGTTGGAAGTTATCCTCTGAATATTGCAGAGGCAGTTTCACTTACATAGTTTGGGAAGATAACCATATCGACATTTCCAGGCACATCTGAAAGTAAATGTCTTAATGAATATTCACGAGCTCCTGCAGGATGTATTAGCTCATCTGTATCAAGATGGAAAATCCACTCCATGCCAGCCTCCTATTGTTCAGTGAACAAATTAATAAAGCCTTTATAAGGCATAACAATAAGCAGATGGGTCATGCTGTGTATTTGAATGAAACAACCATACCCTTGCCATGACAATGGCCATTTCCATGTTGAGGGATTGCTTGACAAATAATTCATAATTACATGGTTTGTAAAAGAAGCTTGCAAGCCAAGTCTCGTTCCAGATCCGACTGATAACAAAAAACCCAACATAAATTGGAAAACAAGACTCACAGAATATACAAGTTGAACAGAAGAACAGAACATCAAACGTTTGTCAATAAAAGCAAACAGACAATCTCTATTTATTCTATGAGCTCACGCAATGAACGTACTAAAGAACAAAAGCTTAGATAGTTATTATCCCAATTAAATTCTAGATTCCTATCTAAATTCATCATAACCATGGGAAACATTAAGAAAACATAATAGAATCCTTGACAAATTGAATCATCGATCATTGTTAACATCAGTCACCAGATCTATGGCTAAAGACAGTAAGGAACTGATTATATTATTTCTGATTAAGTTGTTACATTTTCACCGAGAAAGAGAGGGAAAGCAAGACACCCTCAATCACTGCACCACAAGATTTGAACTAATGTAGGTTTAGCGTAAATTGATTTAAATAACATACAACAAGAAAATTTGCATACCTTTTAGCTTGTTGTTCTTCTAATTCTCTTGTTCGGTATATAACTTTTACACCCTGAAAAAGCATAAACAGCCAAATAAAATAAATCCGGTGAAACACGCAAAAAAAGAATACAATAATGAGTAAACAGAACTTTAAACTCACCGGAATCGATTCCAGAACTTTAGATACTTTGGGAGAAGCAGCTTTTCCCTCCACAAAAAGGAAAAAAGTTGAAACTCCAATAACCTTGTGATAAAATATCCATGGTAATATCTGTTCCAAGCCTGCAGAAGTGCTTGTAGTTATACATATCTGGAATGCAGAAAAGTTACAAATGAAAAAACAAGTCATAAAATAATCCAAATGGGAACAAGCCTGAGACGTCAAATAGCTAGAAAAATTAATGCAAAATGGAACATATGAAGAACATTCTGACTAGCAAATCAAAATGACAAGTGAAAAAAAAGAAGAAATTCCCAAATTAATTTCAGATCAGAGAAACAAAAAAAAAAAGAAAAAATTTATCAATCAATAAGGTCCAAAATGCTAAAATACAATTAACAGTATAATCTGAAAATACATAAAAGCAATGAATTCATAACAAAATATAATTAAGAATTTTTTTCTAAACTCAGCAATCGTCCTAAATCCATAAGAATTTAACTATTTATAAGCAAGTTTAACATAATTAATTACATTATTAGAAATAATCTGTTTTCACCAATCAAAATCAATAATCAGAAAAAACAACAACTACAATAAATATAAAAAAGTACACCAAAATCCCAACGTACAGTGCACAACTTGAATCAGCATTGCACAGATACAAATACGGATCCAAATTCGAAAATCGACTACGTAACGAAATCTAAATTAAATATATTACATGTAAATCTCAATACGCAACGAGCCAGCTGGAAATCAAACTCACCTTAGGCTTCAGATCGGACCCAACATCGAATTTCCAGTTCCTATAATAAGGGAACGACGGGTTATGGCTCTGACCGAGAAGATCGGTGCAACCCGAATCCTTAGTGCTTGACTTTAAAGAGGAAGAGGAGGGGATGGATTCCATGCCAGGAAACTCGTGGTGGTCCGGCGACCAACGAGAAACGGGGTCGGTTAAGCCTCCACGCCATTGAAGAACGAAAGCGAATGCGGCAAGAGTTAAGGGGAGAAGAGTGAGAAGCAATAAGAGACGAGAAGTGAAGGCTTGTTGAGAAGAAGCCTGAGAAGAAACAGAAGAGGAGGAGGGTCTTGAACCCGCCATGAGAGGTGGTAAGAAGGGAAGAAGAGAAACGGGTGCATATATATATATGGAATGTATATAGAGATATGGAGAAAGAAGTTGAAACTGAAAATGGAAGGAGAAGCTGTAAACGAATGATACAGAGGAGCCGTTTTGTCGTTAGGTGTAGTTATTGCCGTCGTTCAGGTGCCATTTTTTTATTATTTTTTTTCTTAATGAAAAAGAAAACGTCATTAAAAATTAAATAAACAGTTTATTCAAAACAGAAAATTAAATAGTAGTTTATTTAATGGAGGGAGAATTAACATTTGGATCCTCTGTTTTGAATTTGGTAACATCTTCCACTTTTTTTTTTTCAAAAGTTACACTAGAAGTTTAGAACCTTTTTGTTTTGCCTTTTTGTATTCTAATTCCATTTCATAATATTTCAATAATATGATTTAATACATAAACTAACACTTGATAATTTTTATAAATTTTTTACTGTGATCCTAATATTTGCAAACGACAATTT
>CATIWJ010050894.1:0-15106 GCA_949640765.1 Croton laevigatus | reverse complement strand
CGGCGCGCAGAGTGGAGTCTCGACACGTGGCACGCAAAGACCAGTGGACGAAGCGGTGCTGCAGACGTGGCTTGTGCGCTGATTGGTATAGCGCATTGACTCGTGGGGAATTAATGAGGTGATGACACGTGGCACGTGCGCTTTCTTTAGTAGCGCACTGATAGATTCGCTGGTCTAACCGGCGCACTGATCTGACATTTCACACCAAATTTGTAATTTTTTTGGTTTTAACACTAAATTCGTAATTTTTTTTCCTATTCACACTAAAAAAGTTAATATCCCCCGGACAGTAGCCCATGGAGCAAACAAAAAGAAAGGAAAAGAAGTGAGTGGATACCGGACAAGGAAATAGTGTTTAGAGATTTTAGACTTGATTTCACAAATGAAAGCAAAATTTAGAGACCCAAAATTATTTTCCTGTATTTTTTTGCCCCCCAAAACTTTCCTGTAAATACTAAGTAGAGATATTGTAGCTAAGGGACTTGAATGTTTGTAGAGGGACCAAATCATAATTATTCCATCAAGTCAAAATAACATTTGTAGCCAAGCAACAAAGAGATTAGAATGAGATGAACATATTCCTGAAAATGCACTACTTTATTCAATGAAGACGTATACTTCTCACCAATATACAGAAAAGGTAATTATGAATTAGGAATACTTTTTTTTAAACAAGGCAATTGCCAAATAAGTTAAAACTCATTAAACTAAGCAGTGAATTGATCGTTCAATTAAGATTTATTAAAATATGGAAAGCTGTTACTTTTTAACCGATTATATAGTAAGGATTAGACCACTTAAGTTTTTGATATGTAATCATATTGGATTTATATATATATTTTTGGTTTGAAAGAAAAATAAAATGCTGGTAATATTTTCTTTTATGCAATAATAGGTATACTAATCCCGGTGGATTAAAACTAATTGTTTTCGTATCAGATGGGATTCCTAAGGTAAAGCATTAATAAGACCATGTCTGGTATTAATATGGATTTGAGCTAATGTGTCGAGTAAAATAAGATCTGAGAACGATCACATGATTAGGGTTCTAAATGACACAAGCCGAGCCAAATAGTGTTAGGCACGAGCTCATCTCGTTTGAGTTTTTTTGGGGCTCAAGCTCGACTTGTTTTTATCTAAAAATTTTCAAACTCGTCTTGAAAGTTTGTTCAAAACCCAACTCGTTAAGACTTTTTTGCAAAAGGACATCGTTTGAATGCATAAATAAAAATACGTTTCAATTCATGAACAATTTTCGAACAATACAAATGAGTCAGTTCATAACATTATTCGAAAAAGGCGTGTAAACATGTTCACGATCGCTTGAATGAATTTATTCGTAAATCAGTTTGCGAGCTCGTGAATATAGTTCCAGCTTGGCTCGTTTATTAAATGAGCTTGAATCATAAACTCAAGTTTGGCTCGTTTAGCTAAATGAACAAGCTTGAACGAACTTTTCATGAGCAGAGCTCCAATTTGTTCTTTCTTTTTAATATAGATATCCACTCACGCACACAACTCACGCGCCCAATTTGTTCACTAATGCATCAATTCATTTATAGTCTACATGTGGTTAAATGTATTTATAAAGGTTAAATTTCAAAATGTTTCTCCTGTTTATCATTTTTGTTTCTCTATTTTATTTCATTAGCGGCACATATGTAATTAAAATAATATTTAATATAGAGATTGTCTATCTCACTCTCTAGAAGTAGAAGGTATAGTTATATTAGGTTAATTTCTATATATAAACATTCGGTTATATTATTATTATTCACATCACATATATAATTTTACCCTTTAATTTTACTCGTTACATCAGTCATAATACACCTTAACATTCAAAACTTAGTAGGTAGCAATACTCTTTGATTAATTAACATGACAATGGGCTCTATAAATAGAGCAGACCAGGCATGCCTAAATTCACCCAAAAAAAAAACCCAAAGCTCAAAGTCTAGCAATTTAGAAATAGAATAGAAAATGGGAAAATCGGGGGTGATGGGAATATGGGCAATTGGGTTAATCCTAATGTGTATGAGTAGTGTAAAAGTTGTGTATGGTGTGGGGATCTCATGCACTGAGGCTGTAAAAGCATTAAGGCCATGTCTTCCATACTTGCTCAGCACTGCAGCTTCGCCGACTAAATCCTGTTGTTCGGCTGTTGCTTCAGTAAACAGACAGGCTAACACCAAACAAATTCGCCAACAGCTCTGTTACTGTTTCAAACGGGCTGCTGTTGCTTTTCGCGTTGACGCTGCCAAAGCTAAGCAACTCCCAGCTCGCTGCCATGTCAAAGTTCCTGTGCCTATTGACCCTAATGTGGATTGCACCAAGTACTCTAATTTAATTTTCAGCTCTAAAATCTTAAGTTAATTTTGATTGCATGTTTGAATTAATAATTATTACTTACCCGATTTTGGAAAAAAACAAAATCTTGTTTGTGTTGTGTGCAGGATTTCATTTCATTTATAGAAGCACTTAACTAAGGGGGTGTGGCGAAGGTGTACGAGTATATTTGTGGAATAAAATGCTTAGTGGAAAGCATGCATTAACTAGCTTCTTCTGATGCTAATCTCTATTGTTTCAAATATTTAGGCATGTATGGTCACTGGCACTACTATTTGTGCAATAAAATGCTCAGCGGGAAGCACGCATTAACTAGCTACTTTTGATGCTAATCCCTATTGTTTCAAATATTTAGGCATGTATGGTTATTGGTAAATTGTTATATTAATGAAATGAAATGATATAGCATTGTAATTATTTGTTTTAAAATTTTATGAGCCTTTATTCTAGAAATTCAATTATCTAATCTTCTCATCTATCTACTAGAACTGCTACAAGAGATTTGGGGTGTGTTTTGGAAAACAAGCTGACAAGTTATTTAAATAGTTGTTAGTTGCGTTTTAATAACCATTTACAAAAAGCTATAAACTAGAAAATAATTTGACAAGACTTGCAAAGAGAGTTTTTAACGTTTTAACTAGTCAAAGTCAAAATGCTAAAAATTACTTAAAAAATTGTTGCCAATCATGTTACACATAAATGTCAGGCTAACACATATTCTAATGTCACCGGGCAAACATGAAGAAATGAGTCAGTCGGTCTGGTTCACGCCGTCAAATTACAGCAGCATTAAGCCTGTCCGTCTGCTTATATTAGGCTCAGCATTTCCCCTTCATACTCATTCTATGCACTAAAACATAGCTAGCTATACCCAGAGGAGACTGAAAAACATAACAGGGATCAATATATTGAACCTTTGGTCTCCATTTCACACTAGAGGTTCCTTCCTGTTTTTAAGTCAAGTCCACCTATAAACTAACTGATCCTGAAAATTCCGATACAGACTGAAAATATATGATTAACGACCTCTCCCACGTCCACGCCCACGCCCTCGTCCCCGACCACGTCCCAAAGCCCTTCCTGAATTATTTATACGTGAGTGAATGAGAATTTTAAGACAAACAATAGATCATACTTAAATATCAAATAATTGGATACAAAGGCAACAGGCAATGAAGAGTGTACCGGCAGTTGCCTTCTTGGGCTTAACCCTTGGTGTTTCCTCCACAAGTAAAGTTTCCAAGTTCAAGCTATCGGGAAGTATGTAGTAGCGGATGTTGTTGCCTCTCACACTTAGATGATCAAGAGTAACTGGATTCTTCCCCTTTACTGTCATTTTTACGGTCTTCAAGTGTGTGTTCATACTAACATCAACCCCTATAAAATTGCAGTAAAATTATGATTTAGATTTAGGCATTCATTTTAATATAGCCATATGAGTATTCTTTATATTTCGAGAAAACAGATTTGTTGAAGAAATGACTACAAAATACAGTTGATATATATGCACACAGAGAACCCATAATTCTTCCTATCAAATATGTTTCAACAAGCCTCTACGTCAAAGAGACATAACACACTACATTATAATTCTCAATGGTAACAATGACAGACTCAGACTGTTAAATGTATAAGACAATGAAGGTTCAGAAGCGAGAGGATGTGGCAAAGATATTCCTTGGTCCTCACTCCTTGCAAGTCCAATGTTCAAAACTGAAACTAGATTAGTGAAAAAAATTAGGAATCTTGGTGCAGAGTTATTAAAGAAATGATGAATTCATTTCCAAATTTAAAATAACATCTTATTGTATATCTTGTTACCGTTTCCCCTTATCCAAAGCTTATACTAACCAGAGTCTGAAATGAGCATTTGGTTCAATAAAAATAAAAAAATATAGGATGACAACAAAAAACAAGACAAGAAAAAAAAAATTAAGGCAGATACGTATCAGCTCTTATTGCCGTCTTCTAATGTATTCTATTCAGCAAGGTGAAAAGCAACCTTATGAGAAGTAGATTGCATATCAATTACATTACAGTAAAGAGCTAGTGTGTGAGTTTGCAAGGGGAAAAATGGTAAACAAAAATTATATAGAGAAGAGAAACACTGGTCAATTCCTCCCCTTTCCACGTAAAAAAGCAATACCTGATTTGCAAAAACCAACTGATAATTTCACGACCGTAATGTTTTTGGCAATTAATTATGTTATAATTAGTTAGCTGCGGCTGAAACAATCTGACTCAGTAGTTATTTAACCAACTCAACCAATGGAAACTGAACCAACTGAATAAATTTATGGGATATACAACAATAACTCTCCTTCAAATCTTACATACCCTAAAATTGCACCACAAGAATTCCCCAAATACAATAATCAAAACAAAAGAGTAAGCATTTAGAGCTACCTAAGGATCACAAATTAAAGCACAGATAATAAATAACTTCCATCCAGGAAATTTAATAGTAGTAAAACTGAAACATCAATCACATGAATAAAATGAGAAAGAAAAGAGAGAGGAACCTGTGATAGTGCCATTAACAACAGTTCCATTCTTGAGCTCAATTGATACAGTCTCGTTGTTTAATTTCATCAAAAACCTAACCATTTGAAGTCAAAAGAAAGATAAAGTGAGCAGTGACAGCATTGAGCTTCGATTTCGTTAAGAGTACGAATATATTTCAGATTTTTGCAAATTTGAAATTAATACTTTTCTTTGAAAGCAAAAGAAAAAAGAAAAGAAAAGGAGAATGAACGTTACCTGACGAGCTTCATCTTTGAACACCGCTGAGAAGGAAAGAATAGTTATGCTCCCCACAATACAAAAGCACTGGTGACTGGTGAGTTGCGAAAAAGAATTAGGAGCTGTTCTTTCCAGAAGGTTTTGCTTGAACCCTATTTTTTTTTTTTAAAGAAAATTATTATTTCATTTTAAATTAAATGGGTTTTGTTCAGAATGTTAGTTTAGGGCCTCGGCCCACCATTGTTGAAATAAGAAGTGAACAATAGGGAAAATATCAAAGTTTAATTTTTAAGTTTGAAAATAATTTTTATTTAAATTTTATTTTTGATTTTAAAAATATTAGTATATTTTAATTTTATCTTTAGAAATATTATATTCATTTTATTTATAAATTATTTATAGTTTAGCTAAGTAGTTATAATATATATATAACTATTTTTCTTCTATTTATAATTAAAAATAGTAATTTTAAAAATTATTTTTAAAAATATGATCTTTTAAAAAATGTGATAAATTTTAGTGGACTGCTTATATCAAAACCTTTAAATATAATAAAATAACCAACATTTTTCTACATGTCTTTTTTTTAATCGATTTCTACATGTCTTTTACAAAACAATATTATTAGTAACACACTAATTTATTTTGAAAAAAAAAATTAAAATATCATTATATTTCAAATATGTTATTTTTAAAAAATTAATTATTAATTATTAAGAAGGCCACTTTTATTATTATATTTATAAAAATTTACAAAAATCTCTCTATGTTTTACCATATTTTATAATTTCCTCGCTATTTTTTTTATGGACAAAATTATCCATGGATTTTAAATATGTTGGACAAATATATATCTTTCCATCTGTTTTTTCTGTTAAGATAATGGCAGAGGGACCTAATTATACATGTGTGCAAAGTTCAGGGATTAAAAACAAAAAGTTCAAAATCGAGGGATCAGCTACACAAATACCAAAACGATAGCGTTTTGTCTCGCCTTCAACCTCAGACCACGCCTGCAACTCCAATTATCGTTTATGATTCAGAACCGGAGATTCCGGCGACCATAACTGGCAAGGTAGGTTTCGTTCTTCTCCTTTTCTTACCATCGATTGGTTGGTGGCCTCAATTTGAGTGGATAACGACTGGACGGCAATGAAAAGCAGGATTGAAGCTACGGGTTGACCGGAACTCAAAATGGTAAACCGACTGGAATTAGCTTCTTCGGCCACAGTTTGCAACGATTCAAGGGTCTATCTTAATCATTAGACTGAGTCGAATGGTTTTCTAGCCTTGGTTGTTGGATTGGATGAACGAATGGTGAGGTTGCTTTAAAAATTTTCTTCTACCTTCAAAAATGGAAATTGCATAAGCTTAAACTTGAGAGAAGTTCCAGAAAGGAAAGGAAAGGAAAGAGAGAAGGTGCTCGTAATGGTGGCTGGAAAGAAAGGAGAGAGGTTGTGGTGGTGAATACTGGTAAAGTTTCGTTCGGTGGCCGGCTGAAATAAGGTTGAAGAAAACAACATATCAAAACAGTCCCTTAATTTTTGAGCTTTTTCGAAAACGCCCATAAAATTACATTTTAATCATTCGACCGTTATTTTAACAGAAAAAATAGATAGAAGGGTGTATTTGTCCAACGAAATTGAAATCTAGGAACATTTTTGTCCACTAAAAAATGAGAGAAAGGAAAACGTAGAGATAAAACACAGGAAGTTTTTATAAATTTCCCTCATGTTTATTCTTTTTCACTATTTACTTTTTTTTATCATTTTATTTTGTTTATTAACAAATTTCAAATTCGACCTTTGTAAAACAAAAAATATAAAACTATCTAGGGTGTGATAATGATTAAAGATTTAGTTGTCATAAATAGATAGGAATATAAGCAAATAATTTTCCACCAACCTAATTATGCAAGTTCTAATAATACTACTAAATGGAATATGCCAAATATCATAATTCATGGATTGCTCTTGCCATTTGCTCAAATGAATAATCAATAAAATATACAAATTGCCAAAGATCCCATCACTCCTCATATACCCCACAGCTGCCGCTTCCAATTTTTATTGCTATTTTCAAAATGGACACTTGTTTTAAATTATTATTCAAAGGGACTCCTTTCTTTTTACAAAAACCTACTTATTTAATTTCTCTCGTTTACTATAAAAGTTACTTTCTATATTTTGCTTCTATTAAATTAAAATAAATTCTTTATTATTTTTTAAAATAATTTCAATATATCTAAAATATTATTTTTATGATTAATTTAATTAAACAAAAATTTTTCCAATAAAAAACAAAACAAAATTTTTAACTATTTTTAAATAAATATGCATATTACCTTTCACAAAAATAAATATGCATATAATGCAATTATAATTTTTAATATCATTTAATTGATAATAATACTAGTCTCATTTTTTAAAAGATTGAAAATAGTATTTGATGAAGAAAAACTCTAAACCTTCATTTTTTTTTTCAATTACATAAAAGTAAAACGTGAAAATTGAAGTTGATTTAGTAAACGCTAAATTCATTATTATTTATTCTGCCATTCGTTATTTCATTTAATTAAGAAAAAAATAACTATATTTTATTTAATTTACTGATTATTATTAATAAGTCAGTAGCATTACAAGATATATCAAGTAAAAAAAAAAGCATTATAAGATATATTTCGTAGTTAGAGTAGGCAGAATGGCTAAATAATATACCCTTGTATTTAAGCGGACGAGGTTGGATCTTCATGCGTTTAAAAAAAATGTTATTTCTTTCTAAAAAAAACCATTATAATAGCATATCACTATGGACCTATACTTTTGTATTTGTCTATGTTAAAAAAAAAATATTTTTGTATTTGTCATAAAATAAAACGGAAACGAACGGTGCTAAAAATGCTAAATATAAAATGGGAAACGTACGGTGCTAAAAAAATCCTCATACAATAATATACTGTATATGGAATTGAAAATGAAAGAAATAACGCCATGTGACCGTTGCTTAATCCTACCAATTGTTGAATGACAACCACCAATATTATTTATTTAGATATTTTTTCCCTCATTTACGACACTGAATTTCCCAAACCACCCTCACTTGCCTCTTCTTCTATACCCGCTAAATCCCGTAAATTCATGCAAAAGGAATGGGTAAAACCGTTCCCGAGGTCCCATCAAATCTCAGATCCTTCACATGATAAATCAAACACAAGAACTCCGCTTTCTGCTGCTCTTCTATAGTGGAGAAGAGAAGAGAAGAGAGTTTAATCAGTTTTTAATCTCTGATCAAATTTTGCAGTTTGTTTAGCAATTGGATTATACTAATGGCGAGTACGGCAGCGATTGGAGCTCTCAAAGTTCCCTCACCGTCTTCCTCATTGTCTACTTCGTCCAAACTCAACAGGAGAACATTGCAAAACTTGTCGTTCTCGTCGTCTGACCTCTCCGGCGATAAGATTTATTCTAAGGCCTTTTCTGCTCGCCGTGGAACTGACTGTAATGTGAGAACGCCGATCGTCGTTTCTCCTAAGGCTGTTTCTGATTCCAAAAATTCGCAGACATGTCTTGATCCCGACGCTAGCAGAGTAAGATTTTTTTTCATTCCAATTGAGCTCAAAATGACTTTTTCAATACATTTACATTGTGATATATTAATTCAGGTTTTAATTTATTCGTTTGGTGACCTTCCATGTTTTTTTTTCCAGATTTGATCGTTTTGCATGATGTATTATGAAAAAGAATGAAAGATTCATTGGCTGCTGCATAATTTACTGATTTATTTTAAATTGAATCATGAAGGTTAATTTTTAATGTAGAATTAATTCTATTTACAATATATAATCTAATCAATATATAATTCTGGAATGCCGAAACTTAGTTGAATCTCTTCATTTTATTTATAAATTCAAGAACACAATTTCATTGTTGCATCAGGTCATCTTTGTCTCTGCGCTAACATTGTAAATTAGAATTCTCTTGATCGTTGGAATTTCAATTTTGCTATTATTGTTTGGGATCATCAGAATAATTTCTGTGCAAGTTTCCAACAGTGTGTAACGTGTATTTGTTCACTGAAAATGAGTGGGGGATTATGCTGAAATGTCTGCTGTATGTGATCCTGACAGAGTGTTTTGGGCATTATTCTTGGAGGTGGTGCTGGTACCCGTCTTTACCCACTTACCAAGAAGAGGGCAAAACCGGCTGTTCCTTTAGGAGCAAATTACAGGCTGATTGATATTCCTGTCAGCAATTGCTTGAACAGTAACATATCAAAGATTTATGTTCTTACACAATTCAATTCTGCATCCCTTAATCGCCACCTTTCACGGGCGTATGCAAGCAACATGGGGGGCTATAAGAATGAAGGTTTTGTTGAAGTCCTTGCTGCTCAGCAGAGCCCTGAGAATCCCAATTGGTTCCAGGTACTAAACGGTCTGAGAAATTCATTTTTTATGCCTTTGGAATAGACAAATTTGTGACTGATGTATTGATCGCATAATTTTTCCAAGTTGCAAAATAAACTTTAGGCTTCCCAGCTGGAAAACTAAATGACTAACGGTAATATGCATGTGAGATAGCTAAAAACTTGTCTAAACTAAATCTTGAAGATGGTATTTGAAATTCCATCCTTTTTTTGATATGGGTATTTTGAGTCCATATTGAACAAATAGTAATCCAAATTTGTGAATTTCTATTCAAGTAAAGATCATCTTTCTATCATAACCATTGAGCTAATGTATAAAGTTCAAATTCTTCACTTTTGTGCACCTATCTATCCAAGTAGAACCTTGGGTGTTTTATGCAAAAAAATATTTCATCTATCATGCTCTTCTTTTTAATTGTTTACATTGTTTCTCAAAGTCCTCTTATGAAATCTTATTTTAATGATTAACAGGGTACAGCTGATGCAGTCAGACAGTACTTGTGGTTGTTTGAAGAGCACAATGTTTTAGAATTCCTGATTCTTGCTGGGGATCATTTGTATCGAATGGATTATGAAAGGTTTATACAAGCACATAGAGAAACTGATGCAGATATCACTGTTGCTGCTCTGCCAATGGATGAAAAGCGTGCAACTGCCTTTGGTCTGATGAAAATTGATGAAGAAGGTCGCATAATTGAATTTGCTGAAAAGCCAAAAGGCGAACAATTGAAAGCTATGAAGGTAGGTCTTATTTCAGAAGTAAAAAGTTAGTTCAGTAGTGAATTATTTGCTAATATGTTTGAGGAATGTTATTGAGGTTACAGGGATATAATTCTCCCAAAAACTTGCTAATCAATTTTTCATCATCCTATTATTTTGTTCCAGGTTGATACCACAATTTTAGGTCTTGATGATGAGCGAGCTAAAGATATGCCTTATATTGCTAGCATGGGGATATATGTTGTCAGCAAAAATGTGATGTTAGATCTGCTAAGAGAGAAGTTTCCTGGAGCCAATGATTTTGGAAGTGAGGTTATTCCTGGAGCTACTAGCATTGGGATGAGAGTAAGTAACGGTCTCCATTTAATCATCCTATTAAATGCCCTTTTGTGAGAGACTATCAAGCCAGGTTGTTCATGCAATACTTGAGACTATCAATTGCTCCATAAACTTTACAGGTGCAAGCTTACTTATATGATGGCTACTGGGAAGATATTGGTACAATTGAGGCCTTTTTCAATGCGAATCTTGGAATAACTAAAAAGCCAATACCAGATTTCAGGTTTTTTTCTTTGTTCTAGTTCTAGTCCCAGTTATGCTCAAAGTTCCATATTTTCCTGGCTGGTCAGTGGTTATTAAAATCTTATATCTCTATATCTTTGGAATTCCTTTGTAGCTTCTATGACCGTTCATCTCCAATCTATACACAACCTCGCTATTTGCCTCCATCCAAGATGCTTGATGCTGATGTTACAGATAGTGTCATTGGTGAGGGTTGTGTAATTAAGGTAATTTACTCGTCAGAATGTTTGGAATAAGCCATTATCACCTTTGATTATATAAGTGTTCATTTGTAGACATGGTCTTCCTCTTAACTTTTTCATTCTGTCCTTCTCAGAACTGTAAAATTCACCACTCTGTGGTTGGGCTTCGATCCTGCATCTCAGAAGGTGCAATCATAGAGGATACATTGTTAATGGGTGCAGATTATTATGAGGTACCTTCATATTGACCCTAGGATTCTGTGCTAATGGACTGTTTGAGCTGAACTGCTGAGTGAGTGCTCTAGTTTTATTCCCAGCAATTAGTATTTATTCTCTTTTCTCCCAAATGTTTTGGTCCAGACTGATGCGGATAGGAGGTTTTTGGCTGCAAAGGGTAGTGTTCCAATTGGTATTGGCAAGAGTTCACATATCAAGAGAGCCATTATTGACAAGAATGCCCGAATTGGAGATAATGTGAAGGTAACATCAAAAACAATTTCTTATATTTAATCTGATTTTTCTTCTCTTCTAATATTGTGAAGATTGTTGTCTGCAACCCTATTCTTCAAATAAAGCTTTAACCAATTTTGACAGAAGTCATAAGTTTCCTTTCAGTTTCTTTGATATGATTACAGTTCTCACTTTAGTGCTTTGAAAGTATTTCTAAGTTTTTAAATTTGTCATCGGCTTACGAACAAGTATTTCTAAGTTTTTGCTGAAAAAGGAATTATATGTTTTCTCCAGATCCTTAATGGAGACAATGTGCAAGAAGCAGCTCGGGAAACCGATGGATATTTCATAAAGAGTGGAATTGTGACAATAATCAAAGATGCGTTGATTCCGAGCGGAACTGTTATTTAGAGAAATCACCTTCTATCAACTACTCTTCCAAAATCCTAGGTGGGGGCAATTCCACTTTTCAGGTCTATTTTAGGCCCTTCTGTTAATGCGAGTTGATGTACCTGCCCCGCTTGTATAAATATGGAACCCGTACTTGTTACTATTTGCAATCAAACACTGCAGAACAAGAATGAAATGCAGGGTTTATAGGCTATTTAATGGTTGGAAATCTCTCTTTTCAGAGCAACTTTGATCCAACAGTGCAGAGTTTTTTCACCTCCATAAAGATGAAATGAAAAAGCTAATGCTTGTCACCACCTTCTGCAGTCGTATTTCTGGCATTTATTATATCCAGTGATTAAAAACATCTTCACTAAATAAATTTATAATTTTACAGAATAAGCAGTGCACCCAATTAAGCAATTAACTGTTGTTCATAGTTTTGTTAGAAACATTATTTTGGTGGTTTGTTAAAATTTGAATCAATTAAATCATGAAAGGTAAACTCAAGCAACAACAATTTCGAATTTAAGAACAAAAGTTCAATATTTCTACATCCAAATTCCTTTCATTTCTCCTAATGTAGAATGCAATTACAAAATGATGACTAACAAAAGGTGAAAAATACCTAATCTCATTCTCACCTTACTAATTAGTGAAAATCAGCAAAATATCAACACATTTCTATCTGTGAGTCTCTGGCCTCATTTGACAGAGTAGCATTATTTGCCTTGGATTTATTATCGTCTAGATAATGCTGATAAATATAGGACAAAAATCCCCATACTGCCAGCAACAAGGCTATGATTTTCACTCCCTCCATCTTGTCATGGAAAAATATCACAGCAAGAATTGGAACAATTGGCAGCCCCAAAGTACTAATTACATTGGAGAAAAGAGAAGACACTTCGAAAATCAATCCCAGCAATCCCATAGAACAAATTTGCCATGTTATTGCAGTCCAAATTAGAGTCATCAAATAGGATACTTTTCCCTCTTCATATTCCTTCATTTCCCTAGTCAAACTCTTCCATTCTCCGCTGGCGAAAAGCCCCACTATGCTGCCACAAGTTGCGAAAAATGATAGGAAAATCTGCATTTCCAACACAGCAGAAAAAGTTTCTCTCTTTATAACCTTTTCAAAAGAGAGTTGCACCAAAGAAAGGTATAAAGAGTAAGCTGCAGAAGCACCAAGTGTGCACATAAACCCAATTGCATACTTACTTTTTGAAAACCCGGAAGGGTTTTCAGAATCAGAATTAACTGCAAGAAGGGAAGCTGAAATAGTGAGGAGGACAACAGAATTGAATATTAAAGAAGTGAACTTTTGTGCATTAAGGAAGAAGGAGAATAATGCATTAAAGGCCAATTGGGTGGCACACAAAAGTGAGTAAGTGGAGACAGGAAGGTATAAAAGTCCATAAGAATACATCAAATTGTCACCTGTTAAGAGTATACCAATGGCTAAATAAAGAAGAAAATATGTGGATGCTTTTGGTTTAGGTGTCGTGGCGGGGGAAGGATTTTCAGAAGGGGAAAAGAAGAAAAGAAGGGGAAGAACAATTGGGAAGCCTGCAGATTGAACAAATGTTGCCATCCATTTGCTATTTCCACCTTTATCATAGTATAATCTTCCTAAAAGAGTTGCAGCAGATTGGCCTGAGAGAACAAAGAGGGTATAGCAAGCTACACGCAACCACCATTTATAATGTATGGATTTTGGAAGATTGAATTTATTTTTTATATTAACACCTGAAACTGAAAATTTAATACCATGATCAGTTTATAATAATTAAGAATAAGAAAATCAAAATATTCGCAGAAAATGTCTAAAGTAACAGAACCTGTTGTTTGGGGTTGCAACTCTGAAGCACCATCCATGAATTCTGATTGGGAAAATCTGAAAAAAGTAGTTATATTTATCTTTCTTCCTATACTTACAAGCAAATGGATGCGAATTCCATTTTTTTTTAAAAGAAAAAGAAAAATATCCTTAACAAGCTATACAAAGCTTTCAGATTTTTATTTTTGGCCAATTCGTCAGTACTATATACTAAGTGTACTAGGTGATAGCAAAGTCATACCAATCAATATCTGAAAAGGTTAGGCCTTTCTACTGATTGAAATATGATCTAAGAACATTGTCAACTGGTCTAAATTGGGTAGCTAGCAACTGGGTATTGAAAAGAAGGTGAAAAAAAATGAATGGATAATTAGTATTACACAGCACAACAATTGAAGTGTTCTCATTTCACTTGTAGAGAACTAGCTTATCAAAGACTTATATTATAAGTCAATAATGTTGGCTGAAATGAACCTTATTCAAACCTAAATTTTTGAGAAAGAAAAATGAACCAAAATAAAATGAGAGTTCTGAGCTCTTACAGTGAGATTGGAAAACATGAAATTAAAGCTCTAGACTATGTTGGAAAATAGAATCCTATACGGCCAATTTTTTATCAAGGCAACCTTTAATTTTCACAATATTTTTGAGTTTTTTGAAAAATAAAAATTCAGTTTTGTAGCCCCAACTTTTACGTCCTTTTATTTCAATTTTTGCGTCTATCACTATTTGTACCTGTTATAGTAACTACATTTTCACGTAAACAAACAGAAATCTTTCTAACTACAGAAATAAGAAAGAAAGAAAACAATTAAAAAAACAACAATTTTGTTATGGCCCGAGTTTAAAAATAGAAAAAAGAAATTATTAATTAACAAAAGCATAATTCTATTGAACCACATGTGCCAGGTTCGATCTTGTTACGTAGAGTAAAAATATTCTCTGGGCTAGCATTTTTCTCCAGGATATACACGAAAATTGATCAAGGGTTTCTTTCAAACATGGGGGAAAATATAAAAAACAATAGTCAAAACAGCTTAAAGACAACATAATAATGAAAAACATGACGATTTAGACGTTTAAAGGCCAAAAAACTAAAAAAAATAGCCAAAAGGGCATTTTTCTTGTCACATTTCCGACCATTATAATTCTGACAGCATTGGCTTTCCGACAAAGCTTTTGGTAAGACAAACTCATCATTTTCGATGGTTTTCCAACCGAATTCCATAGTTGAACAGATTCTTCATCGTTTTTGACCGACTTTCGAACGTTTCACCTCCAATAGGGGTGTAAACGAGTCGAGCCGAGCCGAGCAGTGGCATGCTCGAGCTCGGCTCGTTTAATAAACGAGCGTAAAAATAGCGCTCGTGCTCGGCTCGTTTATTAAACGAGCGAGCTCGAACGCGCTCGTTTATTTGTCGAG
>CATIWJ010050875.1:0-15225 GCA_949640765.1 Croton laevigatus | reverse complement strand
TTCCTAATTGATAAATTAGCTTCTCGAATTGCTAGTTGGAGGAGAAGAGGGATCTCTCAAGCTGGAAAAGAAGTTTTACTTAAATCAGTGGCTCAGGCTTTACCAATATATGCTATGAGTGTTTTTTTAATACCAGGAGGTATGTGTGAGAGGTTAGAACGGATGTTAAATGGCTTTTGGTGGGATAATAATATGAGTCAGCGACGGGGTGTGCGATGGACTTCATGGCCGAAGTTGTGTACGGTTAAGGAGGAAGGAGGACTGAATTTTCGCAAATTGAAGGAATATAATCTTGCTTTGCTTGGTTGAACAGTTTGGCGTTTTATAACGCAACCAAATGTGTTAATAAGCAGGTTATTTAAAGCTAAATATTTTCCAGAATATGATATTTTCCAAGCAGTGATTAAAGCTAATGATAGCTATCTCTGGAAGGGTCTGGTGGCAGCAATCCCTTTGCTTAGAGATGGTCTCAGAGTGACAATTAGGGATGGTCAATCCACTTTTATCTAGCATATAGCATGGTTATCGGATAGAGACAATCCAAAGATACAAACAGCTATGATACCAGGATGGGAAAATAGGAAGGTTGTAGATTTGATGTTGCCGAATAGAAGTGTTTGGAATGAAGACCTTATTAATGCTTTATTTTTACAACGGGATGCTCAGTTGATTTGTCAAATCCCGTTATCTGTAAGAAGGGTCAAAGATAGGGTGCGGTGGGATTATGAGTAGAAAGGAGTATACACTGTCCGAAGTGCTTATTACTATTTAATGTCAAAATATGCAGGGGTGGATCGGCAAAATGGGTTTTCATGGGATAAGTTCTGGAAAATGAAACTACCGCCGAAGATAAAGAATTTTTGGTGGCGATGTGTGCAGAATTATCTACTAGTGAAGTGTAATCTGAGAACGAAAGGAGTTATGGTGGATGAACGTTGCTTGTTCTGTGAGCAAGAGAAGGAGACAATATTACATACTCTGTTTTTATGTCCATTTATTGCAGGTTTGTGGGTTGATCAATATGCAATTCAATATTTAACTAGCAGTAGTGATTTGAAGACATGGGTTGCAACTGTTATGGTGAAGTTAGATGAAGTGCGACGAACACAAATAATGGCCATGGCATGGAGTTTATGGAATGCACGAAATGGACGGTTATGGAGGCAAGAACCAGTTCAGATAGAAAGGGTCCGGATAACAGCAGCAACTGTGGTTCAGGATTGGCGACTAGCACAGGAAGGGAGGCTAGGTGGGAGGGTTCAGGTGGTGCCGATGACTGATGGTGGAACGAAGAAATGGCAACGACCAGAAAGGGGCACTGTGAAATGTAATATTGATGCTAGGTTTGTTGGATCACAAGATCAAGTGGGCGGTGGAATGGTTATTAGAGACTTTAATGGGAATATGTTAGTAGCCAAATGTGTTTCTCTTCCTTCAGTATCAACACCTACAGAAGCTGAGGCAATTACATGTCGGGAAGCACTATCATGGATTAAAGAGATGGGATTCAGTAATTTGGTGATTGAGCTTGATGCTAAAGTGGTGGTTGATCAAATAAATTCATCATTATGTAATCTAACTTCCTTAGGATATATAATTGATGATTGCAAAGCTTTAGTATCTCAAATAGGTGTGTTGTCAATTAATTTTGTTAAGCGGTCTGCGAATGAAATCGCTCATGTTTTAGCTAGGGAGGCTTCTTCTTCGACAGGTGTAAGGGAGTGGTTCTCGAATCCTCCTTTCTTTATTCGTTCTGTTTTACAGGCGGATCTTCTTTAATGAATTATATTTATTTATTCAAAAAAAATATAGAAAAATTTAGAATAAATGAAAAATAAAATAATAGTATTACTAAAAAATGAAAAATTCATATGTAAATCTTGAATGCTATATTTAGTAGTATTATTGAACCGCAAATCGACTCTTCTTTATTCTTTAAATAAGTACTATCGGCAAAGATCTAAACACGACTTCTCACCATCGTCTCTTATAGACAAGAATAGAACCAAACTCCCGTGAAAAATGAGTTAATACTCATCTCAAAAGTAAGAGAACAAAAACTTTTATTAGAAGTAGAACAATAAAAATAAAATATAAAATATCAGATTTACTCAAAATTTGATATATTTGGGATTATTTGCTATAGAAACAAATAAAATAACGATTAGAAAGCTATTGTAGTTTAGCCGACGGAAGCCCAAAATATGGGATCTGGAAAAGGAAGAATTTGAGAGGAAAAAAACAAGAGGTTAGGGTTTGTGGAGTGTTTTAACATATTAAGTAGATTATTTGCTATTAAAAATTATTTTGCAAACCTATAAAATACAATTTTGGATTATTTTGAAAGTTGGTCCGAGCATATAGTCCAAAACTAGAAAGCGTGAAAATTTCAAATTGAAAAAAGAAAACTGTGAATAAAAGGATTATAGTTCAATTTAGGACATGAACTTGACATTAAAGTCTAAATTCTACGAAAAGGTCTTTTTCTCTTTCAATTGGCTTATTTGCACTAGTAGTATCCTAACTTCAATTTGTAATAAATACATATCCATTTTTAATTTTTGTAATAAATAGGCACCCTTAACAGATTTTTAGGTCACCAACAAGTTATAAAGATAAAAATATAATTTTCTATTATCTTTTTCCTTTGATCAATGGAAAAAGAAACAAAATAAAATTTGTCAAAAAAAAAAAATTTAATTTCCATTTTCAGCAAGGATGGGAGAAAAAAAATACCAAAATGAAGAGATTGTCATGAAAAATCGGAATAAAAAAAAAAAGAAAAGAAAAAGAAAGAGGGAAGAGAAAACACGGGTGATTTTTTTTAAAGCATTTTCATCCATTTCCAATAATTTGACGACGACTTTGAGTACATATTTGGTATTCTCTTATCATAACTGATGTTTTGATATAAACTTTGGCCGGTTTTTGGTGACCAAGGAAAAATTTGGGGGGATCGCTTTTTAGCATTTTTTTGGCCAAAAACTGCATCATCCGTAAAAAATGAGATCATATTCTAATTTTTCGCGAAGAGTTCTGAATTTTGTATATCTTTTTATCCGTCCCTTGCTAGAAATGAAAATTAAATTTTTTAGTGCCAAATTGTATTTGATCCTTCTTGCAATTGATGGCCAAATGAAGAAATTGCTAAAACAAATTGTATTTTTTAAAACAAATTGTATTTTTGTTCTTATAATTTGTTGGCGATCTGAAAATCAAATATGGGTACTTGATTATTACAAAAATTAAAATTGGAGTATGTGTTTGTTACAAATTGAAGGTTATGGTACCTAAATATTATATTACCCAAAGTTAGGGTACGGCTAGTACAAATAAGCCCTATAAATTTTATTTTATTTTTTTGAATTATAAGGAGGTCCAATAGGCAAAATAGTCATTGTAGACCATACAACAATGGTGGTTCCCCGTGGATTGCACACCATGGATAGCCTACCCATGCACCAAATCCGCGTTAAAATATAATTTGAAAGAAACAAACTCAAAACTTTCCTTCCCATTATACAAAAACAAATAAAAAGACCAATTAAACCATATTCAGTTCACCTCTTGCATTTTATATTTATTATTATTATTTTCTTTTGGCTAAAGCTATAAAAAGGCCAAATTCAACTAATTTGTCTAATTCAAAATTTAATTTAAAAGAAAATTGTCATTTTGTGCCATTTAAAATATTAAAATCAAATTCATAAACCAAATTGAAGTTAATCGTAAAAAAAATTAGTTATTTAACTTTAGTATGTGGTTGGAAAAATTTTACTATCACATGGCTACCATAAATCCTTGAGCAGTGATATACGTCGGTGTACCAAAACACCTCTTATTTCTTTTTCCATTTTGAATGTCTTTTTACTACTATTTTCATGATTTATCATTTTCATGTAAATAGCCATTTGTATTCTTTTTTTTGTTCTCATCCTAAAATGGGATTTAGTGTATTCTTATTTTTTAGTATATCCTTCCCATCTAAATCTTGTTTGTAGCTTGGCAACTGAAGCAAGCAAGCATATCCATAGTTCTTCTTGCCTCGATCCCATCATGCACTCGCCACACGCGCAACGAGCTTCGTACGTGCCGTACACCTTGTCTGTTGTGACTGTAACTACTTCTGATCTGTTCGGCGAATTCAAAGCATTGAATTTCATTATTCGTACCCATACCTTTGCCCATTTGCTTGCTTTCTTGGTATGTCGATGACCTAATTTTCTAACCTTCTTGTAATCTTATCGTCTTCTTCTTCTTCTTCTTCCAATTTTTCATTACGAACGAACCAAGTCGGAATTCGAAATGGCGGCGGCGATCAATACATCTGACTTGTTAAGACCAGTTCAGCAAGCTCATGAGTTTGATCGTGATGCTTTGTTCCGCTACGCTTCTGCTCATGTCACTGGATTTCCTGTTTCTCCTTCTACTTTCGTCGTTAAACAGGTAAATCGTCTTTTGAATTTCAGATTCTTGTTCTTTTGTTTCTTAATTTGTTTTTGATTCTGTAGTTTGGGCATGGACAATCGAACCCTACGTTTCTTTTGGAAGTCGGTATAGGAGCATCTGTAAAACGCTACGTTTTGAGGAAGAAGCCTTCTGGAAAATTGCTCCCGTCTGCTCATGCAGTTGACAGAGAATATCTGGTATGTTTGGTTAATTTGAAGCAAAAGTCAAAGTACCAAATTTGAGATTGAGGAAAATATCTTTTGATTTTCCCACGTTTTTTTTTATCATTTTTAATTTGAATTTTACTAGGTTTTGCGGGCTATAGGAGAACATACACAAGTTCCTGTTCCTAAAGTGTTCTGTTTGTGTACTGATCCAAGTGTAATTGGCACTGCATTTTATATCATGGAGTATCTAGAAGGACGGGTTTTTATAGACCCTAAGTTGCCGGTATGGCTTTGTTTTATGGTTTTCCATTACTAAAATTTGGCACCCAAATCCAAAAGTTTAATTCTGTGATAAAAGTTTGACCTTTGAAGGTGGTGTAATTGGGTAGTGTTTGTTTGATTAGGCGCTGGCGCCAAATAGCAGGAGAGCAGTATATCAACAAACTGCAAGAGTGTTGGCTGCTTTACATTCTGTTAATGTGGATGCTATTGGTCTGGGGAACTACGGTCCGAGGGATAACTATTGTAAACGGCAGGTACATGGAGATTAACTGTGTGATTATTAGCTTCTTTGATTATGGGAAATTTTGAATGGTGCAACTTAATGAATGTAAGTAAAGGTTGTGTTTGAGTCTTCAGGAAAAGTGCGAGAATTTGAGGTTTTAAGGCTTTAAATATTGCCTTATAACTCAATGGTGGTGCTTATGGTTTTTCAGGTGGACAGATGGACCAAACAATACTTTGCTTCAACTGGTGAGGGGAAGTCTCCTAGAAATCCAAAGATGTTGGAACTCTCCGATTGGTTAATGCAACATATTCCTCCTGAGGATTCTTCTGGAGCATCATCAGGTCTAGTTCATGGGGACTTTCGCATTGATAACGTAGTATTTCATCCTACTGAGGTTTGTTGAAACCTATGTATTCAACTGTGTAGATTTACAATTTGATTTGGGTCCTTAGAGGTTTTTTAGTTTTGACATTAATATCTACATCAATTCTATGAATATGATGGAGAAAGAGATGTGGACTAAGTACCATCTAGGCTTTGTATTGCTACTGTGTTTAAATGTCAAATTCTATGAATACTAGTTTGGAGCAGATCAATGTATTAGAGTAATTAGTCTGATGAGAAAACTACTACTAGTGCAGGATCGGGTAATTGGTATTCTTGACTGGGAATTGTCCACTCTTGGAAATCAAATGACTGATGTTGCATACAGCTGTTTGGTAACACTCCTTTTTTTTTCTCCTTTGCATTTTCTTTTCTACTCTGTGATGCAGAAGTTGCAATATCTTGGCTTAAGCTTTGTTGATTTGCGTACTTGGTGAAAGCTTGAAGTTAACTTTTGTGTTATTCTATGTTTGATTTATTTGTTTTGTATTTTTCTTCACAGGCTTATACAGTGGATATTGACCTTGGTAAACAAGAAAGGGCAGGCTTTGAACTTACTGGAATCCCTGAAGGGATCCCCACTCAGGCAGAATATATTACAGAATATTGCTCTGCATCTGTAAGATCCATTCTGAAGTATTAATTTATTACATTTTTCAAATCTTTTGTCCCAAGGAATCAAAACATGTGGAAAATATATGCACTGCGTTTTTAGTTGAGATATTTTGGTAATTGACAAATGTAATACAGTCAAGCTAAAATGATCGATATCGGTATACTAGATTATTTAACAGAACTTTTACTCTCTCTTATAATTGAGATACTTTTTTCATCTATTATGTGGAAGTTTGTTCTAGTTGATATTTGAGGTTGATATCCTGTGCATGTCTGATGAGCTGATTGAAAAAGCTGTATTTTGCTGGAAATATTGCAATCTAGGGAAGACCGTGGCCAGCTAATGTATGGAAGTTCTATGTGGCCTTTGCTTTGTTCCGCGCGGCTTCAATATATGCAGGGATACATTCTCGATGGATTATGGTAATATCTTAAAGACAAATTCTGTTATTTCTATTGCTAATCTTGTAGTAAATCCCTTGCTCCTGGAAGTCAAATATTGAAATAAATATTTTGTCTAAAATATAGGGTAATGCGACAGGAGGTGAGCATGCTCGAAATGCAGGAAATGTATGTGATGGTTTCATAGACTCTGCATGGGCTTTTATTGCTAGAAGATCTGTGCTTCCCGATCGCCCTCTATCAGGTACTACTACTGCTGCTTCATGACTCACTCACCTGCAAATTAATTCATTAGCAACAAATCATTAGGAATTTTTCTTGTGAGGATGCTATAATTCTTATATTCATGCTTAATGTAGAATATGAAGTTAAGTAACCAGTGAGAAGAGTGAAGGTATTAGATGGGTAGTTTTGAAATGGCTGCTGTATTCTGATTCCATGAATTTTGTGTTGTGTAGCTGATATATAAGCAATATATGTGCTCATTTGCTGTACTCAAACTCGTCATCTATTTTACTTTTCAGGTCCAATAGTACAGGATTACGGTATGCAATTTGGCAGTGAGAATAAACCTCAAGGTGTTTCAGAAAATACTGGGAGGTTCATACCGAGCAAAAAGGTGCTGGATTTGAGGGAAAAATTAATTAAGTTTATGGAAGACCATATTTACCCTTTGGAAAATGAGTTCTACAAGCTTGCTCAGTCTTCCTCACGTTGGACCGTGCACCCAGAGGAGGAGAGGTTGAAGGAGCTGGCAAAGAAAGAAGGATTGTGGAACTTATGGATACCTGTATTTCTTTTATCACCTTTTGGGCTTTGTTTGTCTTTTTGTTGTTATTACCGTCCGTTAAAATAAAGAGATGAGAGTGATCTTAAAATTTAGGTATTATTTTTCTTACAGTTTGATAGTGCTGAAAGAGCCAGAAAACTCATATTTGATGGGAGTAGCTTTGCTGCCTCCAATGGCACGCATGATCAGTTACTAGGTGCTGGCCTCTCAAACCTTGAGTATGGATACCTTTGTGAGATCATGGGTCGTTCTGTTTGGGCACCACAGGTGTTCAATTGCGGTGCACCTGACACTGGAAATATGGAGGTAAAAATAGTTATTTTAACATTCTCTGGATCTGGATGCAATTTATTATGTGGTCAGCACACCGCCTTATCCTTTGACCTGCAAAAGCTTGTACCACTCTGCATCCTTAAGTAGCTGTTGTAATACTTTATCTAAGTATGTTTGCATTATTTTTGTTCTCTTAAAGGTTTTGCTGCGATATGGGAACAAAGAACAGCTGCTCGAATGGCTTATTCCTTTGCTTGAAGGAAAGATCCGTTCTGGATTTGCAATGACAGAACCACAAGTTGCATCATCAGATGCTACAAATATTGAGTGTTCCATTAGAAGGTAATTTATATCAAATATCAAAAATGGCACGTCCATTTGTGATAATTATGTGATTTATGCTTGTTATTTCGGTCTGATCTAACTCCTGTAACCAGGTCCATTTTTCTTGTACAGACAAGGGAATTCATATATCATCAATGGGACCAAATGGTGGACAAGTGGAGCCATGGATCCTAGGTGTAGAATTCTTATAGTTATGGTTAGTTCCTCAATCCTCCAGTATAGTTGTGAAGCGCCGTTCTGTTAATCTTGTGTAATTGAAGATCTTTTGAACAAATTTGTAGGGAAAAACTGACTTCAATGCGGTTAAGCATAAGCAACAATCCATGATCTTAGTGGATGTTCAGACTCCTGGAATACACATAAAGAGGCCTCTCATGGTCTTTGGCTTTGACGATGCGCCTCATGGTCATGCAGAAATTTCATTTGAAAATGTACGAGTGCCTGCAAAGAACATCCTACTTGGCGAAGGACGTGGATTCGAGATTGCACAGGTAAAGTTGCTCCCTTTCTTTTGTCTAATATCAAATTGAAACTGTGCAACCTTCGTTGAACTACTAAGAGGGTGTTTGGCATTGCTTAAAAGCAGTTTTAAAGCACTTTTTAACTTAAAAGCTAGTTATTTACCTATTTGTCTGAGCCTTTTTTGCTTTTAAGTTGTTTTTATAAAAGCAGCAAATTGCTGCTTTTTTATTAGTGATTTTGAAAAGCCAAAAGGAGAAAACGCACAAGCAATGCCAATATTGTTAATTCTCCCACTGAGCAAAAGATTAAAACTCTAGTGCTTCTACATTCTTGCAGGGTAGACTGGGCCCTGGAAGATTGCACCACTGCATGAGATTGATAGGTGCTGCTGAGCGGGGAATGCAGTTGATGGTTCAAAGGGCTCTCACCAGAAGAACATTTGGAAGATTGATTGCGGAGCATGGTTCATTTCATTCAGATATTGCCAAGGTATGAAAACATTTCTTCTCGCATGCATATTAAAACAGGTTGGTGTAGGAAAAACTAATGTCCTTTTTGGTTTTCTTTATAAATTGACTGATACAGTGTCGGATAGAGCTGGAGAAAACCAGATTATTGGTTTTGGAGGCAGCAGACCAACTTGATCGGCTGGGTAACAAAAAGGCTCGAGGAACTATAGCTATGGCAAAGGTAATCCTTTCGCTTGTTAATAGCTAAATAAACACAGCACAATTTTCTTATGAGTGGTGCACACTCCAATGACTCGAATGTGCACCCCTAATTTTTTCTTTTTTCTTTTTACTTTCCATCATTCACTTGTACTTAATCCCGAGATCAAACGCAATAGATGTTGTTTAAAATCTGCTTTTATATTAAAAATTACATACAACTGCATAAATAACGGTACAAATAATTCAGTGTTGACAATCTAACGATTAAAATTAAAAGGAATAAACATATAAACACGTCAGAGTCATGACTGGACTCGAACAAAGTGTCATTACCCTTTGGTTATTCTGAATATGGGTTTATGTGGAACAGGTAGCAGCTCCAAACATGGCATTGATGGTGATTGACAGGGCAATGCAAGTACACGGTGCAGCTGGTTTATCATCCGACACCGTTTTAGCCCATCTTTGGGCTACAGCAAGAACATTGAGAATTGCAGATGGCCCAGATGAAGTCCACTTGGGAACCATTGCCAAGTTGGAATTACAGAGAGCTAAGCTTTGAAGAAAGGAATATAGAGTATTTGCCACATCTTTTGTTTTTTCTAGTGAATAACAATGACAAAAATAAATGAAAAGAAATGATTCCAGTTTCTTGCAGCAAGAAATAAAAGCTAAACCCCTAAAAAAGGATAATTATAAGTTCATATATACAAGTATATTGGTCTCCAGGCTATGCAATGTTTTAACTGCATTTTAGAGTCATGTGAAGCCGGCAGGATTCCCTGATACATCCCACCTTTAATGTTTTGTAACAATATAATCGATTTATTATATTTATAATTTATATAATTATGCTATCTATTTTGTTCATCCAGTTTAATTAATAACGGTAAATTATAATTTTAAAGAAATTTATGGTATGATATGATTAAGGGCGAGGCTAGAGGATTCGAAGTACTTGTTTTTTTTTTTTTCTTAACTATTTAAAAAAATAGACCGGCCAATTGTTTGTATACACAATTTTTAAATTTTGACTTTGTATTAAAAAATAGACATGATACTGTGTCTAATTTATGATATAGAGTCTTAAAGCTGCATTTTATACATGGACAATGCATAGATGATCCGCTGATTTAATTTCTTTTCAAAAAGTCAAAAAAAAAAAAAAAAAAAAAAAGGCATCGGATTAATTGTCATTACATATTATTTCTTTTAGGTGGATTCGTAAGCAGGCCGATAGTAAAGCTCATCGTCTAACAAGAGCTTCTATTTGTTATGCGCATCTACGAGTTAGGAACTTTGTCCCCTAGTTTTTGACTTAGTATTATTATTTTAATGAGAATTGAGATCTTTCACTCTTCAAAAAATAATAATAATTAGAAAAAAGTTAGAAGAACTATGAATTCCATAATACTGATTCTACTTCTTATCGCTTACCTAATACAAAAACAAAAATTGGAAAAAAAAAAAGGTTCTAACAATTTTCTCAATTTTGTTATAATAAACACTATAAATAGACAGTAATAGTTTCTATATAGTGCTTATCATCTATATGTTCTCATGTAAAATTGGGCATGCAAAAAAGCTACCAATTTAACATAAAAACTACTATTACAATCACTTGATAAAATTTGTTCTCCTCTTTACCATTCTCCTTATTTAAACATTCATCATTCCGGCTGCGTAAGGAACACTGGTGGACGGAATCCAAAGATCTCCGTCAATGAACTTACTGGCGGTATAACTAACAGCATCTTCAGCAGTCAATTTCTTAATACCTTTCCATGTGACTCTTTTCTTAGTATCAGCACCAGGTCCTCTATTTTCATACTCAGCATAAGTAAGTGTGTCAAGACCAAAAGTACCCATCCACGGAAGCCATCCTTTTGGGTCAATCAAATCATCAATTTGACTTTGCATAATTATAGTTGTTGAGAATTCCTTCCATGGACGACCTAGATAAGCCGCATTCTCGAATCGGACCAGGAAGTATTCCTTATCGGCGGTGAAAGAACAGTTCTGAAGGACGAAACCGGTGACTTGGCGTGACTCGTTCTTTCCCTGAGCTGTGACAATGCATCTCTGTGTCTCCAATGGCTTCCTGACGATGATCTTGCAGTCCTGGAAAACTGCGGCTGCATTTCCGAAGATGAAGTCGATGGTTCCGGTGATGGTACAGTCACGGTAGAACTGACGGTAAGTGTGAGCGAAAAGAGTATCTTGGAAACCATCCATTCGGCAATTGTAGAAAACGGACATGTCAGCTTGAACCTTAAGTGCTACAGCTTGGTGTCCTCTTGCTCCGGCTGAGTTCTCAAATCCAATGTCCTTAGCCATGAAATAATATCCACTTACAGCTATAATAATCAAATAGTAATAATTAATTAGATAATGGTTGATCTAACCTTATAAGAACACGTATTTCCGTTGGACTGTGTTTTGTATGAAGATATATATGTGCAGTCTGTAATTGATAAATTTCAATCTAACTATTGAAACATGTATTCTTATATACTACCTCTGTTTTTTTCATTTCTTTATATTTACTATTTCACCAATATCAATACAAACTCACTTTTCACCAATAACAATACAGAAATAATAATAAACAATTACTAACCCTTTAAAAAAACTTACTTTTTCACAAATACCAATAAAAAATAATAATAAACAATTATAAAACTTACTACAAATGAAAATGTAAACAATTCAAAAAAACACCCAAAAACAGAAATGTAAACATCTCATAAAAACGGAGGTAGTAAGAACTTTCTTATACCAATTCATATAAAAGCTTAAAAAGAAGCTATAGTTTAACCCAAAAAAAACAAATTGGTTATTTTTGCTTATCAAAAAAAAAAAAAAAAAAAAAAAAAATAAATAAAAGAGTTGAATACTTACAAACAGTTGCGGTTGTGAATGTTGGAACACCGCCAGCGAAGCTGAGATTTCCGGTGATTTTTGTCTTAGTAGGACCATCACCGATCAACATAATATGGGTCAAACTTCTTGAAAACTTAATGTTTTCCTTATAAATACCTGCCTTGATATGAACAACAAATGTAGTATTATGGTTCTTGGGGATCTTCTTAATAGCTTCATCAATAGTTTTGAACTGGCCAGTTCCATCCTGAGCAACAACAATATCAGCCTTGATTGCGGCGGCAGGTTTAGCAAGCAGCTTTCTCTGTTGAGGTCCCACCCAAGAAGGAAATCCATCGCCATTATTAACCAAAAGTCTCCGTCCTGAAAGTCCTGAAATATCCAAATCCTTAAAAATTGTGGATAAGCCAGAAACCATAGCGAGACCATTGCTCGAAAGTTGGTTCGAAAGAGACAAAATTTCCTTCATTTTCTCGCCGGCTTTACTAGTAGTGTTTTCAAACCCATCCAAGCATGTTTGCTGATAAGTAATCGTTGCGCTGAGCCAAGTTTTCAGATTAGCCAAATACTCATCAATTTTCCTGACATCGAATTCGCCAACCTGATTGAAAGAAACCTTAAGATCTTCAATAGCATCATCCATTAATTCATGACAATTTTCAAGAGCTTGTTTAGCCATTGGATCTTTTTCAACTTCTTGCAACGTAGTTGAATTTTTTATAGCAACATGAAGGGCATCAATTGCTACTTCAAAACCTGCCTGAACAAGTTTCTTAGGATCAGTTGTGTTTCCTGCGACCTTGTTCTGCAGGCTTTGTTCGCAGTTTTCTTTATAATCTGTCGGTTGGCAAATTGATTGTACGGCTTTGGATGATGTGGACAATTCTGACTTATCTTCTTCAGAATCTTCATCGGCGCTATTAAATCCGATTGCCACGGCAACCACCATAGCTATCAGAAGAACTGATGCAACAGCAGTAATGGCAAGTTTTTTTTTACGGCCGTTCGGATCACCCTGACGGCGAGTCACGAACCCATCTTTAGCCATTTTTTCAGGAGAAGAAACAATAAAGAAAATAAAATTTTATTTTAATTGTTTATTGTTATTATTATACAGAGCACCTGGAGCTCTGTAGATTATTGAGAAATTGTTATATAGTAGTATATATGCCCCGACTGCTATGGCTTGAAAATTCAAGAAATCCATAAACCCTTTTTATATCAAGCTTCAACTGTTACTTCTGGTATGAAACGTGAGGTTCTTATTGGATTTACTGAAATTAGGTTATTTATAATAACATTAAGGATTTTTTTTTGTGGTTCTTGAATAGGTTTTTGCATGCTAAATTAAGATGGTATGAAATATAATTTATAAACCAATTTAAAAACTACCATATACTAATAATATTATTAGATGAGAACATGTTTCATAATTTTTTTTATATTTAAGATCATTGAAAAACATTACAGGTGATAATGAGCTGAATTTTTAACGCTAATAATAAAAGGTATGCTCTAAATTAGGTAATCAGTTATATTTATGCAGGGCAGCTCTCATATACACTAAAAAGATGCTAACGGTGTGATCGACAAGAATTGAACTAGAAAACATTCTTCATGAAAAATAGAATGGTCAACATGCTACATTTCCTATTGGCATTTTATATACTGTAGATATTGATGTATATATTGCCCATTTATGATTTCACTAAATTGATTTTTTTTTTAAAAAAAAATTATAGGGAGGCCCCATAGCTGAAGAACCACTATGGACCACACAACATGGTGGTCTTCCATGGGCTGCAAATAGGGGAAAGTTCCTGCCCCAAATTGGCGATGAAATATAGCTTGGAAGAATTAAATTTAGGACATCCACTTCTCCTAATACAAAAATAAGCAAGAATACCAACTGAACCACACTCTGTTGGCTCAATTAAAAAAAAATTTTAATGTATGGATACCATTTGTTTCTCTTCAATTACTATTTATAAGTACCAATTACTAAAATTAATGATATTTGTACGTTTAAGATTAAAGTCTTGATAGAATAAAAGTTTTCACATGAATCAAAACAGTTTGTTTTCTTTTACTACTAATTTTCACTTGTTTTGTAATTATAATAAGTAGTTTTCCATGGGCATGTGGTAGAGCGGTAAAGGGTATGACCCCTATTTAGGTATAAAAAAATGTTAAATCTCTTGGACAGCTGTCCCATCCTTTGAGGTGCCTAGCCAATTCGGATTAGTCTGGACCGTTGATATACTTTGCCTAAGACACTAGGTACAATGGCAAAAAAAAAGTTTTCCATATTGCTTTCACATTCATAATCTAATTGGATTTTCAAGTTAACAAATGCTACTCTATAAATTCTATATTGTCACCAAGTAATAACGCATATGAGCAAAGCTTTATTATTACATATAAAATTTATTTTTACCTTTTTTTTTTTTTTTCAAATTGGTTAACCCGTCTAGGATAAAATTTCCCTTTCTTTTACTCTTACTTTGTAGTATTTTATTTAATTTTGGCCTTTTTTTAAGAAAGAATTTGACTACTTTGGTATTTTATTTAATTTTAACCCTATTCGTTCATATAGACTGATTTACTACTATTGACCGTTCAGTATACAATTGCAACAAACGCGGTGCGTTGGAATCTCCAAGTATAACGCTGTTAGGAAATTCAGTCAAGTTGACCTTCTCCGAAATCACCCAACCTAATTTATCAATGTAAGTAAAGAAACCGGAAACAACCTAAGGTTTTTTCTTCAGATAAGAACAAGAGCCCATTGAAGCAATTACAGATCAAAACTAGATGTATTGACAAAACTTACAAATACACCAAACTAAAGAATACGAACATATATAGCCAAAAATGCAGAAAACTCAAAAAAAAAAAAAAAAAACTGAATTATCAAATTAACCGAATATTAAGGCCATGCCAAAAGTGGATTCATGCTGTTAACTCGTTTGGGAAAATGACTAAATACTTAATAATTTACAATTTTACATACTTAATAAAGTATCCAACGGAACAATTGCTCCCTTATTAATTAAAATGAAATCGGTCCCATTTTTTTTTTTTTTTTGACATGGATATAAACTCACGCATCCAGATGTGCATGAATATTTTCGGCACCTCTTTATGGATGATTCTGACTTGGGAGTTGTGGAAGAAAAGAAACAGGAAGGTTTTTGACTCTATTTCTAAATATGAGGATATTCTTTACAAAAGTCTAAATTTAGCTTGGTTCTATATCAAATGTAACCATCCTAA
>CATIWJ010050839.1:0-10080 GCA_949640765.1 Croton laevigatus | reverse complement strand
CTAAGCGCTTCGCTTAGTGGATACTTTACTCATATAATCATAAATATTAAACAACCATTTTCATAACAAAACATAGGGCAATCATAGCAAATACATCATCACAACTTACAAATCACGTCATCACAATACACAAATATGCACGTAATCAAGCATGGGTAAAGTATCAAACCTGTTCGCCGCGGTGCTTGTCCAATATTCTTCCTGCGAACCCATGTTGCGACTATTTTCCGATGACAGCTATTTCATCAAATTACAACACAATTAATCCCTTATTTATTTTATTAACGTCCTACTAAATTTTCGTTACTAAATTGTTAACCAATTATTTCAATTACTACTCGTGAGCTAACTGTCCAAATTATACTTCTATTTAATTATTGTTTATGGCCAATAATTCAGCATTCGATTATTTTTCATTGTCAACTTCTATCGCCTACTCAATTCCATTAATTTCCAATTTAACCTTTATGTTAAATTAATATTAATAGTAATTAATTTTATTAATTATGTTTGCGACGTTCATGGTTCTAATAGTTCGGAGTTTCTGTTTACTAAACGGAGTCCATATTTGGGTTCAAAACGTCAAAATGATGCAAAATAGATTATGTTCGAAAATCGCTCGCCAGACGGAATATTCCGGTTGCCGGCCGGTCACCGTCCGGTCGCCGGAAACTGTAAACGGTATCTAAATTTTACACAAAATATATGTCCAGATTCATCCCAAAGTCTAGTTTCCAAATATGTGATCAAATCTAACGGACTACCCCCATTTGGCCGGAATTTACCAAAAATCGAACGGATAGTCACCGGAAAACACAACTCTCAATTCCGGTATCCAATTCAGGAAATCTCAACGTCAAATGAAAGCTAAAGAAGTGAGGATTAAGAATTTACCGTCAAACTCGACGGACAACCGCCAGAAGTGGTCGGAAAATGTGAAAATCCGATTTGCAATTTGTACACTACTTTCATTCCGGCTATATATCGACAACAAGGCCTACATCATCGGAAAGCTCTCGTTGTAAGGATTCCAGATTAGGTCTCAGATCGTCTGTCCGACCACCGGAGCGGCCGGGATCTACGCCGAAAGCCGTTCGGCGGCGTCTCCCTTGGGTCACCGGAAAATCATATTTTCAGGCAGCAAGGCCTATGTCAAAAGAAAGCCCTTGAAGAGAGGAGTCCAATGGTGTCCTCAGATCATCCATCCGACACCGGAGCTCACCGGAAAATGAATTCAAAATTTTCGGTGAATAGTGCGGTGAATAGGAATCAGCATCTTCCAGCCTCGACTACGGCTTGCTCCGGCAACGGCTGGTCCTCGCACTGCCGTCTACATGTTCGCCGGACCGAGGGCTACCTGCCGGTGGGTGAGTATCAGTCGACAAACCGGCGGTGGCGGTGCATGGCCGGCCGGAACATTTCTTCTCTTTCCTCCCTTCTTCTTCTTTCCTCTTTTCTCCGTTTCGGGTTTCTTTCCCGATTTCTTTTTTTTTTTTTTTCTGATTTCCCTTCCACATTTTTCTTAAATCTTCCTCTTCTTCTTTTTACTAATAATAATAATAATAATAATTTTATTTTTGAATTGATACATTTTAATTTAAAACTTATATTTCATAATTAGGGTGTTACAGAGGTTGTTGAGAATAATAAGTGTTGAAGTTGTGTAACCTCTACAATGAAATAAATGAGGATATTTATACCAAAAAAAATTGAACATTAGCCGTTTGAAAATCAGAAGAAAATCTTGCTTTGAAATTTTTAGCAGGGTCGTGACCAAGACTCTAAGAGTCGTGGGCGCGACTACTCACAGAGGTTCATAACGGCTATAAAACGGTACTCTGTTGCAGCCGCAAGCATTTAATGAGTTAGTTGTTGTTTTTGAATTTTGACAAGTCGTGACCGAGACTTGATAGTTAAATTGCAAAGGCTTTTTCAAATTAAAAGTAGCATGTGAGACTTGAGCGAGACTTAAGGTTGCGACAATTCCAGAAGCTTTGAGGAAAAATTCTTGGACGTGAATCACGACCGTGACTAGAATGTCTCGAGTGCTGAGCTAGTGCTGGAGCATGGTTGCGATCGAGACCAAAGAGTCTCGACAGTTCCAGAAGCTTGGGTAAATTTTCGGCTGAGTTTTATGAATTGGTCGCGAGCGAGATTGATGGTTCGCGGGCGTGACCTTGCTGCTAAATCTTTAACTTGCAAATTTTGCTTAAGTCTCGACTTGGTTTGCTTGGGCAAAAAGAGTCTTAACTATAAAACACATGTTTTATGTCCGAGACTTAGTGTATATAACTATCCTTGCTCGAAAACTCGTCAACCACTGTCAAGTTCATGACTTAGGTCAAGTCTAGATAAGTTAGCACAGAATTTCAGATATTCGGAGGGCTTAAAAAAAAAAGGAGCAACTTAACAAATATTACTTTTTGTAGTTTTATTTTAACAAAATATCAATAAATTTAAAATATTAGTTAAATGTCATGTTTATTTTGTTAATATTTGTATATACTAATATGGCATATGTAAATACACATATTTATATATGTATTATTATTTACAATCTTGATAAATACGCATATTAATTTATACATAAGAAAAAGTGAATATATATATTTACTGGTAAAAAAAAAGTGACATTTGTGTAATATTTAAAAAAATGTGACATTCACTAAAACAAAATATTAGAAATTACTATAAATGTGGCATCTGTCTAGACCGAGCCGATTTCAATTCAAGGTTCATGGTAGTGATGAACCTGAACTGGACTGCCTTGGCAGTTCAAGTACGGGTCGTGGACTGGTGGTTCACGGTTCGAGTGGTTTGGCTGGATGGTTGGGTGGTTTCTGAACAAAAAAGGGTTACAATTGAAGAAGTACATGAACTTGAACCGAGTCACCCTCCTTAAGATTTTGGTTCGGACTTACACTGTTACAGTTCAATAATAGGTCGATTTCGATTAACTGCGGTTCAAAGCTCGGTTGTTCTGGCGAACCGAGCTGGCCATGGCCACCTCTAAGTTTTTATTTATTACAATTTAAAAAAAAAATTAAACCACATTTCTTCGACCCTTATTAGTTATCTGATGCGGAGGACGTAGCTGAGATGTTCTTGGGCCTGCTGGATCAAGCCAAGCCTTCGAGGAAGATGGGCAGGGCCCGTTTCGGCAAATAAACCCATTGCGGCAAATTTTGCGGCCAACTTGTGGCCTAGGTTCGAAATGTCGGATTTTGGTAATTTTTGTGAGGTTTCTTATCGGAAACGGGCCAACGAGTCAAACTCACCAGCTTTGCTCGTAACGTCCGTCGTTTTTCGGCCAAATTTCATCGTTTCGGTCTTCAAATTAGCGTTTTTCGGTTTTTACTTCTTCAGCAAGTAATGGATTTTTAGTTTTTCATTAATATTCCTATGTTATTTCGGCCTAGGTTTTTCCTGGCTATAAATATATGTCATAATGAACCTTTTGGGATAGTTTTTACCCTATAATAAAATACTTCAATTTTTAGCCAAAATTTGGCCGAATTTATTTGTTTTGTTATCTTCCCTGCGTCAGTATTAAAGAAGCTTGGATAAATATGAAGAAATTGAAGTTACTGCTGCATTTTTGTTGCTGTAGTAGCAGCTTCTGAAAATTTGATATGCAGTAAAAGATGGAGCACTTGTTACTTATATTGGCTTGAATTTACTTGGTCTGAGAAAATTTAGCTATGATAGTGGACTACATGGAGATTTGTTCATTAATAAGTTTTGGTTACTGTTGAAATTTGTGATCAACAACAAGTTCCTACAACGAATAATTCATTTGGCAAAAATGTTGCTTCCAATATGGACTGTAGAAAATGTGAAACTCATCCTGACAACTTGAGGATCAACTTAGCATATTCATTATTTCTTTACATGTACATATATGAAAATTCATATAGCATTGTAGATAGGAACTTGTACATATTACCAGAGCCGGTTTAGAGCATGTTCAACCAGTTCACCTGCACAGGGCCCCAAAAAATAAGGGGCCCCTCAAATATTCAAATGCAATTAGCTTTCTAACGTGACTTGCTTTTTTTTCCCTCAATCTCCTCATCTTTCCCATCACTTTCATTTTTCCTTTTTTTTTTCTCTCCTTTAGGGCCCACCACTATTCAATTCATTCCCTTTTTCCATATCACATTCCCTTTTTTTTTTCATCTCACTTCTGCTCTTTCCATCACTTTCTATCTTTATTTTTTTCGTCTCTCCTCCTTTTCCTAGCCACATTCAGTTTACTTTAAAAAAAAAAAAAAGCTTTATGCCGTTGTATTAGGCTTGAGCAGTTTTGCCGTTTGAGCAATCCTCTTTCATTTCCTCATCCTCTACAACTACAAATAGTAGGAGTACCTTCATCAGCAAAACAACCATCATTGAGTTTCTTGAGATTCTCAGTTCTCCCAAAAACAAATTTTTGAGGCCTATTTCAAATTTCACTCCAGATTTATTTTTTTGCCAAATTCACCCTAAATTAATTAGGAATTAACTAATTTTGCCCTCAATTCAAATTTAAGCCAGAAATTGAAAAATGCGGATCAATTGAAGGACTAAAGAAGATATCTTCTCTTTCATCTTCCTCCGTCGCCGCTTTGCCCAACCACCGACCAGCAATCGAAGACAACTTCGATCGATGGTCGCACTTCTTCTCTTTTTACTCTTCCTTCTTTTTCTTCTCTTTCCTCTTCCTTCCTCTTTTTCTTTTTTCTCTTCTAGCATTCCATTTCCCTCCTCTTCGTCTCTTTTTCTCTTTTCTCAAAACAAAATCATACATCAAAAACCCTTTTGCCCAAACTTATTTCCTCTGGAGTTCTCTACCTCCACTCTATTCTTTTCCCAATTCTTTCATTTCTCCAGATGTTTGGGTTTGATATCTCTTTCTACCTTAGTTGAAAAAATAATATCGATCTAGGTTTAAATCTCTTTCTCCCTCAATTAAGAATACAAATCGATGGATTCTATTTAGCAATTTTGTTTGATAAACAATTTGTCTCGTACGTTTCTACCTCTTCCTTCATCGATTGTTTATACATTATCAATTTCCTCTTTTGCAATTTTAGTGGATGAACTATGAGGCCAAAATAAAAGGAGAGGAAGATCTAGTGTTTCAAATATATAATCAAGTACCTTCATAATTATTTATGTGCATAATTACATAAAGTATGAAGATGAGTTATACATAGAATTGTGTTTCAAATATTTAATAAAGTACGCAATCACTTCTGCTAAATTATGAATTATTTTCGCTTAATTTTATTATGGGTGTTCTAAATTCATGTACTATATCCAATTAAATTATCTTACTTAGTACACACTCCACATCGGTTGAGTCTCCTCTAGACTTCTACCTTACCTTCCTTTTTTTTTTGTGCTTTTAACTCCTTTACTAAAAACTCCACTAATCTCTACTTGATCGATTTACAAGAAGCAAAGAACTGTTCAATTTTACAATTGAAGTCCATTGGTTTGATTTCAAGTTGGGGGCTTGAGGCTATTATTGAAGATAGAAGAAAGGAATTACAAGTTGACTCTTGAAAGTTATAATTACATAGTTAGGGTTTACGGAAATTCTAATTAATGATTTTGTGAAGTAGATTACTACATATATTTATTTTATATTTTAATTGCAATCTCAGTTTACTGATGAAACCATTATTTGTTGATTTGCAAGTGTGTTTATGGAATTGAATACTTTCTTTGCTTGAGAATATAAATTGTGAACTAATATTTGACTTCCACTAAGTGGCATGGAATTTTATTCCATATGAGAATTCCAAAATGAAGGAAATTCTTTTTTTTTTAATTTTTTAATTAAAATTATAAAATAACTGTAAACTGAAATGATTGTTATGGATCATTTATAATAGCTTGGTGTACAGTGGTTTCACAGTAGAAGGTATGATCAAGATATTGTAGGTTCACTGTAAGGAGGTATGGATTACGACCATGCGGGTAGCTTCTGGAGATGCCACGTGTGTAGTGGTGTTAGGTGTAAGTCGGGGTTGGGGTCGAGTTTGTTAAGGGAAATGGTCTGAGGGTTGCTTTGGCTCTAGCTATGTGGGGAGATTGCTTATGTGACCTCCCTACTGATTGTGGGCTATGGTTTCCTTAGCTTACTATATATCTAGTCGCTAGTCCGATTCTTAAATAGGTAGGGAGGCTTACAATAACAATTTAGATCAGAAATTTTCCACTAACCCAACGACAAAAGTAATTAGGTCATTTATTAAAGGAAAATTTACAAAAACCTTTCTATGTCTTACCTAATCTACATTTTTCTCCCTGTGTTTTTATTATTAGACAAAAAAATCCCTATGTTACAATTCCGTTGATAATAACCTCCTTCTGTCTATTTTTTCTGTTAAAATAACAGTTGAAGGACCAAAATAAAATTTTACAGGCCCTTTTGAAAAAACAAAAGAAATGAAGGACAGCTTTGAAATTTGGTCGTCTCCTTCCTTGTTGAACAGAAACAGTCCATAAGGTCGCCCACCGATATCTTCTTCTCCGGTCACAAATCGGTGGCAAGGCTGGTACCAATTGAAAGATCTCTTCACAAGGAGTCAACCGGTGCCCTTAATTTTATCATAGGACTACCGGAAGATGCCGAAAAACGCATCTGAAGATTTCGGTGAACAGTAACATCGACGGTGCCTTTCTTCTCCGGCAATAGATCGGCGGCAAGGCTGGTACCAATTGAAAGATCTCTTCACAAGGAGTCGACCGATGCCTTTACATCCATTATCGGACCATCGAGGTCGCCAGAAAAAGCATCTGAAGATTTCGGCACTGTTGTCGTTACTATTCACCGAAATCTTCAAATGTTTTTCCAGCGACCTCGATGGTCCAATGATGGATGTAAGAGCATCAGTCGACTCCTTGTGAAGAGATCTTTCAATTGGTATCAGCCTTGCCGCCGATCTATGGCCAGAGAAGAAGATATCGGCAGGCGATCTTATGGACAGTTTCCGTCCAACAAGGAAGGAGACGACCAAATTTCAAAGCAGTCCTTCATTTCTTTTGTTTTTTTAAAAGGGCCCGTAAAATTTGTTTTGGTCTTTCAACTGTTATTTTAATAGAAAAATAGACAGAATGAGGTTATTGTCAATGTAATTATAACATAAGGAGTTTTTTGTTTAAAAATAAAAACATAGGAAGAAAAATGTAGATTAGGTAAAACATAGGGATGTTTTTGTAAATTTCTCTTTATTAAAAAATTTAATAGAAAAAATAATTTGAAGTTGACCGAAGGATTATTTTGCAATGCTGATATAAAATAATATATTTTAAAAATATAAGAACGAAAATAATAATATATTATTAAATGAAAACACAGGATAAAAATATAATTTATTGTACTAAATATTTTCTAATAAATTAGGTATATTAACAGCCATGCAAATGATTAGCTTATTTTATTCACTTCCTACTTCATGTCACTTACAACTTCAACATCAAACAACTAAAAATCCTATGTTGATGTGACTGTACTTGGCGAGCTTTGGTGTTTTACAGATTTTGGACTTTTAGTTCTTCACTCCAAAATCATCAAAACTTCAACATAAAAAAATACAAAGATATAAATGTAAATATTATAACTTCAAGCTTCAAAAGTTCTTCGTCGAGCTACTTTCCGTTGAAGATCTTCATCTTTCTTATCATTTAGCATACGTGTCTCAACATGTTTTTAAAAGGCTTCCCTTTTGAATTTTTTTTTATTAAATGCCATATAGCTTGTACAATTTGAGGTATTTTTTTTTAAGGGAGAATATGAAAAATGGCTCTATTTTAAGTCTGAAGATAATTTTTAGTTTAATTATACTTTTTGTTATTAAATGGGTCATATTTTAACTTTTAACTCTTAAAAGATATACATTCGTTTTGTTTATAAATTGTTTATAGTCTATTTATAATGTGTTTATAAACTATTTATAATTTAATTTATAACTAAAATGTGGCTATTTTGAGAATTATTTTTAAAAAATATGACTTTTTTAGAATGTGTTAAATTTAGTGGTGTATTTATATCAAAACTAATTTTCTAATTTCAAACCCTTCATTCTTTTTGAAGTCCAATTTTTTTTTTTAATTTTAAAACTTCTACACAAAATTTTTCCCTTCAAATAACATTTTTCAAAAACGGCCAAAAAATTTAGGCACCATTATGCAATTAACTGAATATATCATATGTAAGAAATATTTCATGATTTTTGGGCCTTATGTTAAGCCCACTTATATTAGGTTTAGGATTTTATTCATTTAATAGTATGTTAAATCTAGACCGTTAAGTTTAGTACTTGATGGACATACTAGATCTAAAGTTTATAAGGTATACAAACTAATCATCTTTCCACCCTAAATGTAACCTTAGACATTCCATCAAATTAGTGTTATAGAAAGAGCGTTAAAGGAGAGAAACTAGTTATAGTTTATCAATATCTCTCAACAATGATGACAAATACCGCAATAAAAGCTTCAATCCATAAAAATAAAGGCAAGTTAGCATGAAATAACAACGTTAAAACCTGTCTCAACAATGTGCTGATGCTTCCTCTCGGCCACTCCATTTTGCTATGGCGTTCCAGGACATGAAACTTGGAGCTAAATGCCACAATTACTAATATGACTGAGAAAATCAAAAGAGTTAAATTCTCCACCCCCATCACACTGGAAAAATTTTATTTTTCTATCGAATTGATTTTCTACTAATTTTTGAAATTTTTGAAAACAAAGGAAAAAAAATCTGACTTTTTCCTTAAAGGATATAACCAAGAAAATCTTGAAAAATCATCTATAAATATAACATAAAACCGGAATCCTTAATTTGATCCAGGAGATGATGGCTGCTCTGGAGAAAAAGAAGGAAGAGAAAGCAGCTAAGAGGCTATCGGGTCAGAAGGATCCTAGCCGAGAGATGGGGGCTCCTGAAGGAGGGAAAGAGCTCCAAAAGATGAGGAAGGAACCAGAAGTTCAAAGGGAAGAAGCCCCCTCGCCCAGAGTACCTTCACCAAGGGTAACTCCACCTTAAGTGGAGAGTTTATAATTGTTGAGTTATTTAATTAACCCTAATCTTAAAACCATTGTTAACACACTCAATCTACAGTGATGCTGAGGCACTTGAGGAAATAAAAAAAAAAAAAATCTAAATAATTTAATTCGACAGGTATTAGTAAAAGTTTATCATACTTTAAGCCAATTATCATACAATTGCGGTTACATATTCTTTTAACATTAATCACTTGATTTAATGTTAAGTAATATACGGTTGATATATAATGTAAAACATAATAAATGACTAATGAATGATATTAGATTGGGTTGTGTACTAAGCTACCATGATGAGTCATAACGTACATTAGTTAGAGTGGAATTTATCTAAATATTAGTTGAGTCATAACGTACATTAGTTAGAGTGGAATTTATAATTTTTCCCTCTTATATTTCCTCAACAAATGGTATTAATTTATATTAATGTTATTTGACATGGTCATATAACATTATAAATAGTGTTTCAGAATATGTTTACTTTAGTAGTTTTGACAACATATTTCGGTTATAAAATTTGTATTCATTATAATTTATGAGTGTGTACCATTGACTTATCAAAATTATAATATGGATACTCATTTGATAATATTTAACCTAATTTTTAGAGAGTGTATTATACTCTTCATTCTAAAAATATTTTAAAAATTAATAGTAATTAACACCAAACTTTAAATAATTAAAAAACTTAATAAATAAATTTTAAAAACACATTTCAATTAAAAATTAATTTATTATTCTATTAAAGTAATTTTTTAATAATAAAATTTAAAAACTTTTAAATTATTTTCGGGATATATATATATATATATATATATAGTCCCTTTTTTTAAAAAATTTTAATAAAATAAATTCTGAAAAATTTTAAATTTCAATTTCTAACTTCTATAAATTTTAAAAACCAAATTAAAAATAAAATTTAAAAATTTTCTATTTATATTATAATCTTGCTAAATTTAATATTATACATTATAAATATAATAAAAATAAATAATAAAAATATCAAAAATTATAATTAAT